>VZTZ01051050.1:226128-291251 GCA_013400955.1 Drymodes brunneopygia
CGGGACGCGGCCCCGGGCCCGGGGACTGCGCCGCCGCCGCTCCCGGACCCCGAGGGGGGCGGTCAGTGGGGCTGCGCGCCCCCCGCTCTGTGCCAGAACCGGTGTTGCTCCTCTGCCTCACCATCCTGTGGTTTTTTGGGTTTTTTTAATTCTTTTTTTCTTTTCTCTCACAGACTGCACAAATTATTCGTTTCGTCATCAGGGATGTTTCTAATTTTGGCTGGCCCCCAGCCCGCGCCCTGCTGGAGGCGCAGAGGACGCTCCGCACCCCGGGCACCGCCAGGCGCAGGGAACGGTCCGGTCCCTTCCTTCCACGGGCGCCGCTCCTCTCAGGGCAGGCGGGAGAGGAGCCTCGTCTCACTGGCTCTACATGTGTGCTCTTGCTGGAGCCTCTGTGTGCCTGCCTGCCATCCTGCTACCCATCCAGTTATTCCCATTGTGCATTTGAAATATATTTCTCAGGTGCCAAGTTTTCTATTTTGAGGTTTTTGGTTTTTTTTTCCTCTCCGATTCTGATCCCATCCTTCAAATAGTTTACAGCCTCCTTCAGCTTAATTGCACTCGTCATTCCGACCATTACTAAAAGCACTGAAGGAAAATGGGCCCAAACCAGTTCCTTCAATAATTAAGTGCAGTTTTCACCAAGACACGGAGGCACACATCTTTGAAAAGTTTAACATCCATGTCAAATGGGAATGAAAAGCATAGTCCACGTTCCAGCAAGGTCTCAAGATGACACCCTACTCCTTTGTGAATTGTTAATGACTGTTTTGTACAGCTCAGGTTAGGGCAACAGTTCTTTTGACAGCAGAACTGAAGCTATTACTCTCTTTTTCTGTTTTCCACCTTGGAAATGCATCCTACTAGTCCAAGTGGTCCAAAATACAAACCGACTTTGAAATAGGTATGTTTGTCATACTCTCTCCACCAAAGTGCTTTTGACTATTTATCCTCTCTCAGAATTCAACTGTTTGGCTAAGAGCCGTGTATTCAGTGCATATTATCTGTACTGCCCCAGAAACTCACCATGACTACCAAAAAACCAGACAAACCCATTTACAGAGAAACTGAACCACGAAAGAGATGGGTCAGAAATCACTCATCAATTTAGTAACAGAGAGAAAACACTATCTTGACTCCCAAAACAAACACTCCCAATAAATGCTTAGCTGGACTTTACTGCTGCTATCTAAAAGGAAAGAGATGGAGAAAGCAGCAGGCACAAATGAAAAATAGCCAAGAAGAAAATATGTGGCTTACCCAGAGTTGTTTGTATTAGGTGCAGATATATGGCCTTCACAGCTAGGAAACCAAGGTTAGTAAATTCAGAGTAGAGATTAAAACAATGCTTGATTCTGCTGGGAGAGTTCAAAATAGTGTGAACTGAATTTTAAAAATACTTTCCTTCCCATGTTCCACCAGTATGTCCAGGCTTATCAACTACAATGCTGTGGCTGTCCCACACCAGGAGGCTCAGTCCCATCAGCAGAACTGGACATTCACTCTCAGTGCTATAAAAAGCCCAGAATGGGTTCCTGGGAACTGTCCAGGTCAGGGCTGAGGTTTTGGCTAAGCAGTTCACACAGCTGCTCATCTGCATGCCAAGGCAAACCAGAGAGATCTATACTAAAGCTACCAGTCACCTTCCATGTGTAACACTGAAATTGTAAACAGCTGAAATTTCAGTTTTGTTTTCAGAAGGGACCTGGACCTCTCCTCTGTGTCATGCTTTGTATCTGGTATTTTGAACCCTTTCCTCAGGATATCTATTCTAAATTCAAAGATACTTATTTCAGTTCACCTGGACTGTGCATTACTGATCTCAGCCATTCACAGCTGGAGCTCAGGAGCCAAATGTAATTATAAGCCACAGCAAAAAATAGATACCCGAGTCCAAAATATGCTATGATTTGACACAATTTGCATAAACCCGGATTTCAAATCTGCCATTAAGGACAGGAATTGGGGGCACTGAAAGTTGCCAAGAAACAATGTGTTTGTAATGTGTCCAGACTACTTACTGCTTTTAAGATGGAGCTCCTGCATCAAGTATTTGCTGACAAGATTTTAAAAGACCTCATCTCTTACCTTGCACATCTTTTTGAAAAGATGGCCTTTTTTTTCAGAGCACAGATCCCAGGATGTTCCAGATAACAATGTATAGCTGATGTAACTGACACAGTCCACATGCAGAACTTTATACTAAATTTTTATGCAATTTTTTTCAGCAGTTACAAAGCATCTGTCCTTTTTTCTTACATCTATGTTCCGTTCATATCTATAATCTGTTCAACTGTGGCAGAGAAATTCCCTTCTCACATAGGACTCCCTATTCTGTTGTCACACTGTATAATGAGTGAGCAGTTCTGCCAAGCCCATATTCTCACACTACAAGGACCAGGCCTGAAGATTTTAGATGTAGAAAACAACCAGGGCTGGTTTCAGTCAGTACTGATGGAACAGTTAAGAACTCTGAAATGTAATGTAAGAGATATGAAGGAGCAGAGACAATTATGTACCATGCAGGTATGCAGAGCACAGAGGGTGTTACTATAACCTTGGGGACTGAGCTAACTGTGTAAACAACACCCCATGGATCCTGAAGCCGTGCAAAGATCAGCACCTGAGCCTCAGGCTGACTGGGAAATTAGTCAGATTTTTTCCAGAATTGTGGTTTCTGGAAATGTTGCCCTATTTAGGCCAACAGTCTAAAGCAATGCACACTTCTTTGCAGCAATCTGGTTCCCAGACATCCCCTTCATTCAGTGCAAGGGACCCACACAATCATCTGTTACAGAGTTTTCAAACAATAAGCTTTAATTGCCTTAATAGAAAAATAAGCACTGAAATATATATAAATGTGATTACATTAAAGTAATTCTGTAGTCTAACATACTAGAAACCAAAGCCCAGTCATATTTTTAATGATACAGAGTAGCAAGATTTAGGGTTTAGAAATTTTCCATAGAGAATACCGAAGTATCCAGTATTGTTTAGGAAACCACAGTAAAGATGAGACAAACCTCCATGGTGCAATAAAAACTAAGTAAATCAATTTATTCTGTATACTATACAATGTGTAAGTTTGTAAAGAACAATTGACATTTTTATCACCTTAACATCTTGACTGGGTGTAAATATGTCCAACAAAATGTACTCCTGTGGCTTTTACACAAACACTGTCCTACTACATCAAGAACAATGAGAGGGAAGCCTTTGGTGTTACAGATCTGGGGACGTATCTGTGAAGTTGTAATTAATCCACTTAACTATCTCAAATAAAATGTTGGTGCTATCTCCTATTACAAGCCTACATGAGTCCTACTCTAACAACTAAACACTGTCTATCTTTAAAGGCAAGATATGAAAGGGACTGCCAGTCTACAGTGTGGACAGGTTTTCTTTGAAAAAGGCAATTATCAAATGGTAAAACTCATATAATACATTATGTACATCAGTTTGGATAGCTGAGTTATCTTGCTGGAGTAAGCTGAAAGTAAGCATCGATCTGCAGTCATGTTCCATTTACTGTTAAGTGACTACTGGACTTTAGTTTTATACAGTGTATAGAATCAGAGTAGCTGTGCCTGCTGCTGAGGTCTGTCAGATGTGAAGGCTCATAATCAGTCACTGACCTAGTTAGTATTACAGTACTTCAAATATACACATGGATAATATATTCATAGCTGAATTTGTAGTAATCTTAGGAACTGCAAGTCACTGAGTGAGCATCAGAAGAGCTTGTGTTGTCCAACCAAGCAGGACAAGCTGAGTTGTAGCTAAGTGAGTGGAATGTTTAAATTTCAATGGCTGTCTTTTTAAACCTTCCCAAACATCAAGAGAACTCACCTTAGGGAAGCTACAGAATAGTGGCACCAGACAATACACAGCAAGTCACCTTGAGTTGTTCAACATTTGTTTCAGGCCCAATCCTATCACTAAGTTTCAATTTCATTTACACATAGAAAAATAAAGACGGATTTTCACATTAGAGCAAACATCTGTAAAAGCAGCTTGCTTCAGTATTTCCAGTTTCCTTGTTATTCCTCCAGCCTAATTTCTTTAAGAAGTAGGTCCACTTCTTCAAATTGTTCTGCAAAACCACAAATTATTTGTAATACTAGTGGAGGATAAGGAATAAGAACAGGCTCGACAAAGCCCATCTAACTACTAAAAAAAGGGCTATACAGACTTGAACAGAATCAGGTTAGCAATTTTGAAATTCTCTGGAATTGCTTCTCTGAATCAAATCATTACATAGACACCGTATGTTCTGATCAAAACAGGACCAAATAAAACACTATTCATTTTCTCTTGACCATTTTGTTTGCCTTTAGAAGAGAGCATTGCAGAAGATACGGGCCAGCATTGGTTTTGACTAGCAGTCCTTTATACCCCAAGACTTTCTGAATATGTCAGCACAAAGTACAAGCTTCTAAAAACATGCATCTTTAAGTGTTCTCTCTTAAAATACTCACACTGGTGCTTTGTTTCTAATAGGCTGTTTCCAAACTACTTTTTTAAAAAGGCGTTCAGTACACTGATCTTTTTAAAAAAGTTTCTTGTTCTCCCAAAGAATGTGAAGGCTGTGACTACCTATATGAAAATCAATTCTATTATGGATCATACTCCTCTTTTAATATTCTGACTTCATTGAACTAAAATGCTTTAAATGCATCAATTCACCTGACTAATATCAACTAAGTATCTTGTCTATCTAGTACTTAAAACCTTCATCATAAACAGGAACTGGAGTTCATTCCTATTTTCTGATATGAAAAGTTACCTATTTCTCAATAGGTCATTATAGAAATACCTTTCCAGATATTTGTTTCCCCAAAGCCAATGAGAGGTTTGCTGTACAACAAAGAAAAGGAAATAGTTTACAACCTCTTCAGGAGTCCAAGAAAAAAAAAAAGGTACCCTTCTGCTTCCAGAAATCTAAAATAGCCCAAAGACAATTGTATATTAAATGTTAGTGAGCCTAGATTTGGTGTTTGCCACACAGGGAACTCTCTAGAACAGTACACATAGCCATATTCCATGCCAACAGACAGAGCATTTCTGCTTGAAAAGCTTCAACAACTGCTGAACAGAAAGGGCACTTGCCTGCAAATATAAGTACAAATTCCAAATTTATACTTGAATGCCGGATATTGTTGTGAAACAAAATATAGAACTGCAAAAGCATAAGGTTGACTCAAGTGTAAATGTGTTTCACAAATGTCAGGTATACAATTTTTACTTTCAGTGGCAAGATTCTGGGCTCTTAGTTTCAGGACAAGACTTTGAAAGATACAGAATCACTTGTGCTTTGAGTGGCACATTATCTGCTTTTTAAAATGTAAAACTAACAGACGTTTGCAAAAGGTTGTGCAAAACTATTGTATTTACAAAAAATGGCACAAGAGTGAATTCAACAGTCTATGCACATGCACACTTCATCCACATCTTCAACAAAAGTGTGTCCTAAGCTACGGAACTGAAAAGAACACCAGCTTCAACAGGCAGTTGTCAATAAGCACTAGGTTCACAAGAGTTACACCAGAATGGGCAAATATTGCCCAAGTAAAAACTCTATTGTTAAAGCTGAAACAGGTTTAAGGCCGTTCAAGTTCAAAAGCAGAAACAAAATTCAATCAGAGCCCTGTCTTTGTTTTTATACATGCTTTACCATCTAGCAACTTGTGGTCTAAACCTCTATTTTAGACAACAAACCCAAACACGGAAGAAAAACCCAACACAACTGGAGGTTATATTAAATACAAATATGCTGTAATTAAGATGAAATAACAAAAGCAGAAACATTAGAAGTTGTAAAACTTGCGATGTCACTTGCTGGAACCAGTCCTACACTAGGAAATGGGCAATATGTACATTTTCAAGTAGATTACATTGCTCTAACCAAACTTGTCCTTTTTAATCAGTGCATTGTTCTCAACTAGTCCAAATACTACGTTTTACTCTTAACAGTATTCCCTTACAATAGCAGCACATGCTATCGCTACCTGCAAAGCTGTCAGTCTCATGACTTAGTGTAAGAAAGAAACACAGGGATGTGAGGGTGAGAAATAACTATTAAGGAGAAATAACAGGAATGAGAATAATCATGCAGTTCAGCTGCTCTCGTCAGCCAGCCAGCTTGCTAGCGACAAGAGATGGTTTCCGTTGTGGAAGATCCTGTGGAGTAGGAATATGGTCACCAGTGACTTCTGTCTTGTCAGGAGCTGCAGTAGGCAGTTGCTTATTCTTCATCTTTGCTTTAGCCATGTTGTAATCACCAGAATCAAAGTATTTTTGCTAGAAGACAAAACACATATATTTAAAAGCCTGAAATCGTATCAGATGTATACACAGAATTACATTGTTAAATAGATATTTTAAATTTTAAAAAGTTGCAAAATCTCCTTGATTTGTCAAGGCAGCTCTACATTGATTAAAAAAAAGTTTTATCAAGACTAGTAAGCAGAGACAGCTGAACTCTTAACATTATTGTGAACAATAATGTGAACATTATTTTTGCCCTGGTTTTCCCAAAAGCTCATCTGCCACAACTGAAACCTTGGGGTTTGCAAATTTTTTGCAGTGAACAAGCTCTGCTACACTGAATAACCAAACACTGCACAAATTAAAGGTGGAGAACAGAGCCTGGTCTATCATCCCAGAGATCAAAGTAGCATGAAACTGCGTGCTAACAAGGAAACCTCTTCTCTGCACACATTAAAACAATGAAACTATAATCCCTTAAGTTCCCAAACCAATTATTTAGCAGTCAAACCTACTGCACAGTCCTTCTGAAAAGCACTATGTCAAGGAAAAAGTAAAATTAAAAGTAAAATTAACTTTTAAATTCCTAGTTGAAAAAGAGTATTCCTTAATATATCAACAAGTTTTTATTAGCATTACCTTTAAGAGTAGCCAGATTTCTCAAAATATTAAGTTATCTATGCATGTCAAAGCCAAATGACTGTTACTTATCCATATCATGGTAAGATGAGGCATGGAATTTCATCCAAGTCCACATCAAATCTTCAACTGCTCACTGACATATTTTGCAAGAAAAGTTGCATTGTTTTTACACCTTACCATGATGTCTTCCACTAAGATACTTGAACAGATTTCATATGAGGCAAAGAAAGTTAAATTCAGGATTAAGATTTACACCGCCAAGTACGGCTTACCATTACAACCACCTCTGAAGAGTAGACCCCCCAGTTAGCTTTGTATGAGCTCAGTCCTCAGTCAGCTGAACAACAGCCATCACTACCTGCTATGTCGCAGTGCTTCCAGGCAGCACATTGCCACCACAGCCTTTATTCTGCATTAGTCCTAATCAGCTGCAAAATGCTCAGCAGCAGTTGCTAGACAGAAGCAATTTGAATACCTGACTTAAGAGGCCTTTACCAAAGGGGGAGGAGGTTGCTCAGACAAGGCCTCCTGAACACAGCTTTAAACATTCCCTGCCAGAGCCCTGAAGCTACTGGATCTACCCCTCCCATAGTCCATCGTACATCTGAATCACACACATTTATTTAGAAACCTTCCCAGGTCAGTCCTTTCGATAGTGTAATCCCTATTTACACCACAATGTTCTAGCACTACTTCTGCAGCCTAGACCTCAAGGTAGAATAGAATCTAATTTGAAACAAGGCTTTCCCATTTTGCCCTTTAAGACTGAAGCAACCAAAAGAAACTTTTAAACAGCAACTAGGTAATAACAGAACCACTCGATCTTGAGAAGTGTTACAGCTGTTAACAGGAATCTTTTCTGTCCATCTACGAGCTCCAAATAGAATCCCTCCACAGGAGCATGATGTGGTACTGTTCTCATCTACCATTATTCCAGAGAAAGTGTGCTAGAAATGGTGCGTGCATCAAATGCAGAACATCTGTGGACAGCAAATATGAATCGGCAGAGTGTGTCCTGGTTGCCAAACTAAAGATGATTTGGGCTACAGCTGACCACAGAAGAGTATCTGAGAAAACCCACCATCTCTCATGCTTTAAATTATCAATCCACTTCTTCCTTTAACTTACACTTGTAGTTTCCTGATTTATTCTAGCTTCTCACAGATGGCCTGTATTTGATCATCCCTTTCAAACCAATCA
Source organism: Drymodes brunneopygia (assembly GCA_013400955.1). Taxonomy (NCBI): domain Eukaryota; kingdom Metazoa; phylum Chordata; class Aves; order Passeriformes; family Petroicidae; genus Drymodes; species Drymodes brunneopygia. The sequence continues at coordinate 234,238 of VZTZ01051050.1, forward strand.
TGTCTGTCCGGGTGTCTTCCTGTCAGAAACACTATCTGAAAGCACACACTACCCTCACTCTGTGTTAACTCTCATCAGTGCAGGCAGCCTGAAGTACACCAAAATCCCTAACAAGTAAAGATGCCTCCTCATTTAAGATACAGAGCACACTAACCAGAAATAATAAAAAATAAATGCAATAAAGTTATTATCACCACATCAGGAACTGCAGAAGGCCTATTATGAACTGGAATCCACAAGTTGATGCTATCTTTCATCAGAGTAGCAAAAGTCAATTAAGATGGCCATTGATCTGTCTGTGCTCAGATTTGAAAGTATATGCTGCAAGAGCCTTTGCATTCCATAGTACCTAATTAAGATGAAGATATAGTACAGGCTGTTATTGCTGGTGGTGAGATTCTTCACATTTGCACCAGGTGCAAGCAGCCATAATTCCTTTATGGCTATCAATCCTTGCTGAGTGAATGCTGGCCTGTTTTCCTGAGATATCATCACTGTACAAACTTACCACTCCCTTCTGTGTCCACACATACCCTGAACCCAATGAAGTCTCATTTAGGCTGTCTTTGGCCATGCAGCAGCATAACTCAGAGAAAGTCACCTCATCCACCACCTGCCCAGGCCCAGCAGCCATTAACTCTGCTTCGTATGTTCCAACTTATGAGACAAAGATCATCCAAAAAACCTGCCAAAAGTAACAATTCCCAAGAGATGTTACCAGATAGCACAGAATTAGATCAGCACTGAACTCCACCAGCTGGTTTGTGACGGATTTACACTTGGAATCATTGAGTGTACTGAAAAGGCCTAGACAACAGTAAAAACAACACAACAGTGTGACAGCAATAAAAGCACCACCAGAAGCAGTGATATACTAGGATTATTCCAGGAACACAGATCTAGCATGCCTGAAAGGCATTACATAATCACTCTATGAATAATTAAAATTAGCTAAGAAAATAGCTAAGTCAAATAGCTAAGAAAATAAGAGACACTGGTTAGATGTGGAACAATACTGAAATATTAACTTACTCTTTGTTCCTCTATCATTATTTTCAGGTCTGGGTGCATATCCAGAATTATACCACCATTCTCAAACCACTAATGCTAGATGACGCCTGGTCTAACAGCAGATACCAAACTTTCATGTGCTAGAAATATGGATAAAAGACGTGGACATCAATTTTGGGGCATAAGAATGGGCAGGATAAAATCACTACAAAATAAAGATGAGTTTCTATCCTCTGGTGTTCACTATAATGTTTCTTCAAGTCTATCACAGCAGCTTCTAAGTTTCATTTTTTATAACAGTGTGGTTGAGCCACTGATGCTGTAAACAGCTATCCTACCAACCTGGCATTTGTTTTGCAGAGACAGATTTCTCTGCCTTGTGCTTTCTCAAAATTTAAGGTTCTTAGGACTTTTTTACCATGCAAGGACCCATGGAATGGGAAAAAAAATCGCAGATACAGGAATTTTGCATTTTTTTGTCCATACCCTGTGGGCAGTAAAGAACTTACTCCTTTTTGAAGCCTCTTCCTCAAGAAATCTGAGCCTCCTGGCTTCTGGCCCAGGTGAGGGTATCTTGCTTTCAATTTTGCTTCTTCAGCTTTTTCTGGACTTATCACCTTATCCTCCATCTCCTGAAAGACAATGAGTGATACTGTAAGTGAAACATTCAACAATGTATATTTATGCAGAACAGCTTTGCAGGTAATACACCCACATGCCCATTGCTGCTACCAAGCAAGCATAACAATTATCTGATTAGACATTTTCATACATTCTTTCTCAAATGCTGACAGCAACTGTGGGAGTTCAGCCTCCCATTTTAGACACCTTTCCTGGAGATGCTGAAGATGTGCGCACTTCCCTCTCAAAGAAAAGCAGTTTGAATTATTCCATCTTGAAAAAAAAAATACTCAAACAAAACTCTTTTTTTTTTTGGTCAAAACAAGGGGTCCACTAAGAACAAACAAATGCTGAATACTGAGCAAGAACCACAGGACTTTTTTCCAAATGCCTGTTTCATCATTCAGTTGCACAGGCAGACTGGTACTTCCACCGCCACACTGATCTTTATGGCTGCTCCAGCCATAATGTGTTAATATTCACTGTGAAACAGTGTCAAAAACATGCCTGCTGTTACATTAATAGCAATACTCTGTTTCTCTATACATGTCTATAATTATCCTGAAATTATGAGGATGAAGACAGTTGGACAGTGCATTTGTATAAAATAAAATGCCTATTTTATGGGTATACTGTAAAACATGGATGCTCAAAACAGTAATTTAGAGATATTCATTTGGCAAAACTGCAATTTATTCACTGGCCTCTACTTCACACTCATCTGTTCCATGTCCATGTAGCAATTTGATGTATGAAGTACAATTTATTCTATTGCATCATTTCTAAAATATTTTTCATTCAAAATTCTTGTTTTGCTTTTTCCAATATTTGGCCACAGCTTTTTTTTTTTAATACAAACCATTGCTAGTTTAGAAAAAACATATAATGATTTGTACTGACTGCTGTAGCGCAGAATTGTTTTTATCAACTGAAGTCACAGAAAGACTTTCAGGCAGGATGTAAGAATTCCACTGAAATCAGGAGGGCCTCATTCATCTATGACCAAGATTTCATGTCCACTTAGAGCTGCTTAGGCAGCCCCTTCACACTCTTTTCCATGCCTGTCATGATCCTTTGCATTGCATCAATCAGCATGACTACCTGTACTCCCCAGGAAGGGGTTACAGAAACTAATTCAACAGAAAAACAACCATTTATCTTTCTTTTCTTTTCTCCTTGTTGGGCTGTTTCATTTGGATCAGTTTGAACAGCCTGGATGACCAAGCAGCTGCACAAACAGGTATGTTAGCACAGCAGCAGGGACAGGAACACAAGGAGCTGGGAGCTACTTAAGCCAGAACTGCAGAAGAACAAGAGCCACCACCACACTCGCCTATCCCTAGGTGCTCTTCTCTATCGGTTATAAAATGCTCCAGGTTGTGTAAGATTCAACATCTTTCTGGTAAGATGCCTCAGAAACAAACATAACAGATTTAGAATGTCACATTTTCTAGTTGCTCCATTTGGCCAAAACACCTCAAGGACAGCTTTGCACAATACAACAGGAAGCTGAATTAACAGTTCTCCCAAGGAAAAAATAGAAACTCGTAACAATTAAAGAGAAACTTCTGTGACAACAGGAACCAATGCTTTTTATTAGATGAAAACGCAGCTAGACAATACAATGCAAAATCCAAACATAAATAAAGTTTCCCTGACACTACTGAACACAGAACTACACTATTTCTCACTAGGCAGTATCACACTAGCCAAGCTCATGGTTCTCGTGCGTTACAGAGATCCCGCAGCTGCTGCTCTGCCTATCGTGGCTCACCAGAATGCCAACATGGACTGGATTTGCTCACAAGTAATCCTTGCAGCTCAACACTATCAACATCTAATGCTGAATCACTGGGTACTCACTCCTGAGCCAACACACAAAGTATTTGAGGGGGCATATTTTGCCGCTAAAAAACTAAAAGGACGTATTTTTTAAGACAAGAGGACCAACAATAAAGAGCTTATATAAATATGTATTCACGGTGCATCAAAGGAGACATTTATGCAAACTCACAGGGCTGACAAATTATGGCACAGCAGGCAATCCAAACACAAACACTGTGTTACGCATCAATGCAGCTCAAAAGGATACAGAGCACGGCCGCTTCTTCTGGATGACCAACAACAGCTAAGACTCAAAAACCCACAGAACACAAATTAAAGAATTTCAATACCACGACTTGGGGTGTCAAACAAAACCAGCTGATGGCAGGTTCAAAAAACACTTAAGACAACAGTTCTTCACGTAAAATACAGTTAAGCTGCAGAACTCCTTGCTGAAGGATACAGGGGGTGCCAAGAATTTAGATTCAGAAAGCAATTCGATGTGCTCGTTTGCAGCTCAGAAGCCTTTTAAACCAGATTGCTGAGACCTCGGAGAGTTTTCTTGGGAAGATCACTGCCTGCGCGTCTTGATCTTATGTTCTTCTGAGGACTAGATGATACTGAGCACTCTCGGAGATGTGCTGCTGAGCCCTGAAGACTTTAACCCAAGCCACTCCTACATTCAGAACATTCTCCCTTGAATTACAGAGGCAACAACCAAGTGACTAACAAATGACTGGGGAGTGGGCAGAAATGAAGATATACCACGCTCTTCTTCCAAGTGACAACCACACAAAAGTTATAATTTTAGTTCTCTACAGGAATCTGACACAGCTCATGAAGTCATTAAAACTATCTACCAGGAAGGCAGTAGTTACCTAACTCACTTAAAGACAGCTTTTGCTCTTAATCCTTGCACAGGTTCTAGCAGTATAAATTCTGTATCTGCTGAACAAATGACCTGCAAAAGAAGAGCCATTATCCTTTTAAAACTCTGGTATGAATGGCTCCTCTTTAGCAGAAGACATGAGACAAAATGCAAAGCAGAAAATGAGCAAAACATGGCAACAGCACAACCCTACAGCAAACTGATGTGGCAAAAGCCAGTTCAGCAACAAAAGGCACCACCTCTAATAGTTTCCTGAAAAATACAGGCTTTTAAGGCAAAAAGAGTCAACCAAACATATGTTCTCCTATGGCCAAAGCTTCTTTGTTTCTGAACTTCCTCCTGCCACTGTCCTGAGTTTTCACACCGAGAACAGGAAACGCTGGCCTTCGGCAGTTTTTCAGTTTGTATCACTGTAATTAAAAACCTTTCTCACTCAGCACAAGCTTCTTACAGCATGTCAGAAAGTTTAGAGAAAAGCTCTGATCATGAAAACACTGCCACAAAGTTCATTTAGGGGCATCATCTTTTTTAAGCATACGAACGAATAAGTCCTGCAAAATGGGTTGTTTATGTAAGTGTTTCAGTGCTAAGCATTAACCGAGTGAATGTTCAATTTTTCCTACGCAGACAAATAGTTTTAGTGGAGGTTAATTTTACAATGTCGTGATGGCCCTGATATCACAGTATCAGACCAGGACACAACCTCGCAGAAAGCAAAGTTTGATTTTATTGATGTTATAAAATTTTTCTTGAACACTTCACCAGAATAAAACTAAATCAGGAGAGCAGCAAGGACCTCCCATCTCTCAAACAAAAGGTAATTTTTCCAAGCAGTGCATAAACATGACGTTTCAAGACTTCAGTCTGAAAGTTCTTTAGGAAAATCAGCCCCAGTCACCTGACTTCATCAGAACACCCTAGAAGGCATTACAATAAACTTGCTGCCACATGTTTAACTATGCTCTTATTACAGAGCTATTCTAGGAGCGCTGCACAGGCCAGGGACTTATTTTTATAGGCTTTGAACAGGAACAGTATCCCTTCAGCAGCCTACCTAGCATGAACGTTAAGTCACGCTGCAGAACACACCTATTTAAGAGCAGATTACAGAGCTGCCAAAGTAGCTGGTTCTGATTACGGCACCTATTGAGAGGGTATCATTCCGTATTAACCCCCAAAGCGCTACTTGTACGACTAACTCATATTACAGATTATAAATTATTAAACAGAAACTGAGGTAGATTCGAGCTTTTTCTTTTAGCGTCCTTCAAAGCAGTACTTGTGTTTCATAACTTCTCCGGATGATAGCCGCGGGGATTGCAACCGGGCTCCCGCAGCAATGACAAGACTAAAAAACAAACGGCTTCTTAAAGTCACAGCACGGCCATCCGTGAATCCCACTTGAGAAACGATACAATTATTAGCTACAGAGATGACGTAAGAGGGACACCACAAGACAACCCCAGCCAGTTATTCCTTCTAAAAGCCTTAACTAGCACAGGTCACGGTCGTTTTGATTTGGGTATTTCTGCTCCTAAATTGATTACGTTAAAAGCCGAACGTTTTCTAGAAGTGAATCAAACGTTCGGCCTGCGGATTATGGCTGGTGTCCATCCCGCCGCTGCAATCGTGAGCCGAAGCCCATCGCGCAGGGTGGCGCGGCCCGCCGAGCACCCGGGGGGAGCAGGGCCGAGGCCAGAGAACGAGCGAGGGAGCGCCATGGGCCCGGCCAGGCCAGCGCACACCGGCGATGGGCCAGGGAACACCCGCTCCCGAGCCATCATGGTGCTGCGGCTCCTCCGCCTCCAGCCCCTCACGGCCGCGGGCGGCGGGGCCCATCCTGCCCGGGAGCGCCGCCCGGCCCTGCTGCGCTTCGACAGCCCGGGGCAGGCGGTGCTCGGAGGGGCGGCCGGGCCCGAGAGACGCTGCGGCCCGAGGAGCTCCCCGGGCTGAGGGAGGGAGAGGCCCGGCCGCGCCGATGGAGGCGGGAGAAGCCCCGCGGGGCTCCTTGTGCTCCTGGGCCCGGCCACCCACCTTCTGCTCCTCAGCCGAGGCGGGCTCGGGGCTCTCGGCAGACATGGCGCCGCGGCAGCGGGACGGCGNCTCCCGCACAAGATGGCGGCCGCGCGCTCGACGGAGCGTCGGCGGGGCCAGACTTCCTCCGCCTCGGCCCCCGCGCGCGCGGGCTCGGGGGCGGGGGCGGGATCCGCCTGCGCCCCGTGCGTCATGTCCGGGGTCACGGGTTCGAGGCCGGGGGGCAGCGGTGGTCGGCACTCAGAGGCCGTACGGCCCCAGTGCCCCGCCTGTTAGAAACACAGAATTACAGAAACGTCGGGCTTGGGAGAGGCGTTCGGTGCGGTCCAGTCCTCCCGTACAGGCGTCACTGTAACCACTAAACCGGCGCCGGAGCCAGGCGTCTCTTAAACACCTCCAAGGATGGTGACTCCAGCGCCTCCCTGCGCAGCGTGTTCAATGCCTCCGCAGCCGAACGGTGACAATTCCGATAACTGATGGGAATCTCCCGTGTCTCAGCTTAAAGCCATTTCATCTGGTCCCTTCATTGGCCTCCACCTCACTACAACCCCCTAACCCCGGCTCGTCCGGCCTGCAGGGCCTTCCCTGCTCAGCATCAGGGTTAAGGGAAAAACCCTTCACCGCTTGGCTAAAGTCAGTTCTTTTGGCCACTTGTAGTGATCAAAATACAAGGAGCTGAGTCCTCAGCAGCATTACTCGAGGATCTCGTGAATCCCAGACAGCAGCTGACAGGATAGGAGGTCTCAGTCCATTGGAACTTCTTAACGGCACAGTATCAAGTTATACAGAGTATTTTATTCCCTCCCCATCTACTTTTCACTATCTGGTTCTTGGCTGAACAGTAACCTTCTGTGGACTTGCTTCAAGAGCATAAAGGAGCGGTTTAAATAGCCCAACATTAATAAATCTTTAGGGGTCCCTAAATAGATTATGTGAACAGCAAGGTGTGGATTCTACTCAGCTCAGGAGGAACTGCACAGGACAGGCTTTGAGCGATTGCAGTCTGGAAGAATGTAAGAGGCAGGTCAGGAAGGTCTGTGAAAACAGAAACTGTCAATGATTTTGCCACAGCTGAATTGTACTAAATGCCCCACAAGCCAATAGTTGGAAGAGGATTTTTGTGCACCTGAGAGATTCATCCAGGGACCAGGATCCTGTAGCTGCAATGAACCCAGGGAATGTGCATATCCCTCATTCAGAAAGGGCAGATTGCAAAGAAAAATAATCATAGAATATACCAGTGGGTTTTTTCCTAAGGATGATGACAATGGTGGGTGTGCCACATTTGCTTCTAGAAAAATCAGGGAGAAATGGTCTGAAAGTGTGAAAAACAGAGCAGCATAGAAAAATGATCATAAAAAGGATGAAGTTCATAGATTTTAAAAGGAAGCAGAAGAACAAAGCAGTGACAGCAGACAAGAATGCAAACTTCAGGAATTTCTTTCAAATCTCTTAGGAAATTAATGTGAGGGAAAACAGTTTCAAGGATTCAGTAGTTCCTTAATGCAATTATTTCTTTAAGGGAACACAATGCAGAGGAAAGATGGGAAATAAATTTAGAACCTCAGGAAAAGCCCAGGTTCTTCAATGGCCTCAAATACAAGAAAGCAGTCTACAGAAACTAGGTCAGTTTTTAAGGATATGTATTTAAAGCAGATCATGAAGACAAGGGGGCACTGAAATATTACTGAACAAAACTTTTAAAGACTAAAGAGTTTAATGTTTCTTTTTGTTCAATCTGGCATGATCAATGTAAAAAGTGTAACAAATGAAGCATAGCCTCTAGCTGCAATAAGGAAAGACTGCTTTACAGGTTCCTTTAATTAGTTTTGGTAAATATTTTCAACTTGAATGAAAAAAATATCCTTAAGAGATTAGAGAATGACAGGAGGAATCTCCAGTTAATTACTGGTGATTCATATAGGAACCTGTAAAAAATGAATGGGTTTCCAGGAGACACTTTTCCTGAATTTGAATAGGAGTATGGGGAGGACAGAATACAAGCTATAAAATTAAGCTGTCAATAATGACTTGATAAATCATCTAAAATAAGCACTCAAAAGAAACTGAGTAGCTAGGCAGGAATTCACAGTTAAGAACAAGGGTTTCACACAATCATTTTTCCTTTAAGAAAAAGGAAACAGACCATGTGGAGAAGTGGGTGAAGGTGGCTGAAGTTCCAGATGCCTTCTGGCATTAATAAGGCTTCTGACACTTTCCTATGCAAATCAGGGAGACTTAATTAGATGAAACTTTAATGTGGTGGATGTGAGTTTGTTGGAACCAGCTATCAACCAAACAGCAATGCTGTGTTCAGCATATAAAATCTTGGGTAGTGAGAGAATAAAGTTCAATGAGGATAGCTACCATTTTGGGAACAAGCAGGTAGAAAGAACATCTCTTATACTGGGTAACAAGACGAATGCAAGCTGACATCTCCTGATACTGAAAAACAGCATATTACAACAGGATGTATGAAGAGGACTTCAATCCATATGATTTATCAACCAATTCTTCTAGTCTGATAGGCACAGAGAGAACCTGACTGGGATGCTGTGTCCAGCCTCACACACTTCAAGACTGATTCAGTCCAAAAGAAGAAAGCAAAGAGCAAGAATGATGAGAGGTGCAGAAAATAAAGGCTGACTGAACAGTCTGGGATTGTCTTAGTTATAAAAAAAAAAAACTGAGATGGGAGATAAAAGAACTATGTTGTTTTCTTTGCTTATAGTGAACAGGCTAAGTAGTATTTAACTTCAGCAAGATTTAGTTGGATGTTATAAATAACTTTCTCATGATACGTATAATTTATCAGTGGAAGACGTTAGTTGTAGCAGCCATCACTGGAGGCCCTTATAAACCACTAAAACATCTATTAAAAATAATTCTATATGGTTGAGCCTATGAAAAGTAAAGAGAAGAGGCCAAAGACCTCTCAAAAATTAGTCTAGTCTTAACCTATGCATAGAAGGTCATGGGGAATTCAGTCATAGTTTATGAGCATCCAGCATTTCTCCAGGTGTGTCCCTAATGGAAAGTGTTTACTCAGATCAAGCTGTAAATGGAGAATGACTCAGTAAAATCAAAGTTGTGCACAGATAATCCAAGGTCACTTTCATTCCAAATCCATATAGGTGGACTAAGTGTACTTTGACTGTTAAAGTGAATTCAAATTTATTTCCTAGACATGACTTGTAGAAATCACATATTCAAAATCCACACCTTTTTGCTGTTCAAAGCAAATTAATGAAGGGAGATGACTTGAAGAAGTCTATTTAAATAAAGCTATCAAGATACAAACATTGCATAATGTCAGGGCAAAATAAAAGGTTAATCTACTACAGGGGAATGGTGAGTTTTCATTAAAAATGTGTCCTTTCCTCATGTTTTTTTTTTCATTGAGCACGCAAACAGCTGCGCACCATGACACAAATAAGTGGTTTGAGGATACAGGCTGTTTGCTTATGGCTCAATAGCAGCTACACAGAAACTAGGACACACTCTTGATATCCTAGTCCAGACCATAGTTCTGTACACAGTACAACTGCAGTTGTGTTTGACTCTTCTGCTACCTAAAGAAACCTTTTCTCAGTTTTAAAGGGCACACTAGAAACTGCAAACAATCTCTTCCTGTGCAGTTTTCTCCACTTCTCTCTAAAATGAATGCTAGGTAACCTTTGAAAACCTGATGTAACAGTGTGGAAAACACAGCTGAAGTGGGGAAAGGACTCAGTAATAGCTGAGCTTTGCCCTTTTGGAGCAGCAGTCATTTGCATGTACAAGATAGTTGATAAGTATCATCTGGAAAGTCCAGTCTCCCTTACGTTCCCTGGCAGACTTCCTGGAGATTTCATTATACACTGACTTTTCTCATCTAAAGGCAGTGCTGAATATAAAAGATGCACATTCATCCTTTCTCCAGTCTTCATCAGATAAGCACGTTAAAGGGCACCTTGCATATTACTGACACCCTGAAAACCTACAGCAAAGTAAAGAAAAACATAAATCAAGGCAAGACAGTTGAGAAACTCAGATCTTCATCAAACGTCATAAAGCTTCATTTTTCATTATTAAATATATAGCTCAAATATAATCAAACGCTTCTAACTTTATTTCTCTCAGTTACACAGTTTAACACTTAGCATAAACTGTTCATCTGACTGTTTTGTTTTAGGAATACACACATGTATCGGAAAATAGTCATATGTCCAGTGTAGCATTGCTAGTAAAACTTCCTATGGCCACCTAGTGGCCTACATGGAATCGACCTATGAAAAATATTCAGGATTACATGAAGATCCTCTCATCTAAAAATAAAACAAAAAGTACAAGTTTCATAGCTTTTGCATATATTTAAGATATAAATACTAATTTGTTTGCACAGTACATCCTTTAACACAATTTGAGAAATAAAATGGGGGAGGGTGCAAATTTTGTGTGAGGAAAACTAATAACAGAAAGCGAAATTAAAATGGCCCTTAAGGAAAGAAAAGAAATTGAGGGAGCAAAATGTGTGAATTAATGATCCAAATGCATGAGTAAGTAAATAAACAATCTGCACTGTGGTTGCAAGTGTTATTAAATCTGGATGTGAGAAAAAATGGAAAAGGGTACCATTAAAGAGAAAAAACAGCTAAATGCTTGCATAGTGTGAAATGTTATGGAAATTCACCTGTTGTCCCCATTTTCAATAACTTAAATGAATATCACTTAAAACAGCACACAGATTAAAGACATCTGTATATATTTCAGATTTCAATATTAATGCCAAAAATACATAGTATGATTTTACATAGGATTTATGCTACATTAGAACACTAAAGACAAACATCACTTGAGTATTAAATGAAACATTAAATATTAAATAACTGAAAAATAAAATAAAAAGTGTAAACACTAAACTAACTTGGGAATTTGCTATTGCAACACATCCAATGAAGTGGTTTAAACAGTACAAAAAGATTAGATTTAAGTATGTTTCCAGTCTACTTGGAATACACAAAGCTCATTCCAGAAACCTTTTAAAAACTGGTCCAGGATCACACAGAACCTTCTTTCTCTTGAGCGCTATTTTTATTCCTTTACAGACTTAACTTTATACTGTTGTCTCTACCAATCTTTGCCTGCAAGGAGTACTCAACAATAAAATGAATACTTTAGTTTGCCATTGTTTGCTAGCATCTTGGTGAAAACTGAGGATTTGTTGGAGATTCAGTGTAAGATTTGAGTTCGTATGCAGCGCCGCTATCGACTTCCATGGATTTCCGAGAGAACAGGAGCCTTACATCTCTGTGGAGGTAGATCTTTCCAGATTTAGAACTCTGGAACCTGAAAAGGTACAAGTATCTGTATTATCTAAAATAAAAGGTGACTCTTTAAATATTATTAAATAAAATGCAGTCTTAAAACATTAAGGCCAAAACACATTTGAACAAACAAAATTAGTCAGTTAAAATGAAAGGAAAAAGAATATCCTAACACTTTCCTTTTGCTTTGTTTCTTTTGACATTTAAAGGTTCTGTTCCTAATCACCAATGCAGTGCAGAGCTTTGAAATTGGCATGGAATATTTGAAGTTCACACTGCCATTATGTACATCAAAGATTAAAGTCCTCAGCAATTGGGAATGGCCAAAAATGCTCTTCAGTGAGCACTCCTGAAAATGTCCGAAGTGTGGCCTAAGCCACGCAAAAGGGAATTTTCAACTATATACAAATAGAATATACATTTCAGTTCCAGCAATCATATAGATTTCATTGCTCTCTTTATGAATGTAACACCAGGAAGTTTACTACTGCTTTATACCACACCCCAAATATAAGAAGAAATCTTGAGAAGCAGTAGGTACTGGCATCTCTGCAGGCAAGCAGAAATATTTTTTTTTGCACAGACTAGGGAGCATTTCAAAGAGACTGCAGTTCACTGGCCCAATCACCAAAGCAAACAGGGGTCAATTCCTTGGCCCATTCATCTTTTATGCTGCAGCTAAACAGCCTAATTCAGGTCCTCCAAACCTGCAGGTATGTGCCAGTTCCACTTCCCCTGGATATTAACAGCTCTATCTAGGGAGACAAGATCTGCATTTCAGAGAACTGTATCTATAGTTTCCATGTGGCAGAATTCCCTAATCTCCTTCTCTCCACCAGGAAAGGCAGAAGATCCTAAGGAGCATTTCTTACAGCACCTGAACTTAATGTCACTATCACTATGCCACAGTGAGGGAGAAATGCTATTGCTGCTGCAGTAGAAACAGAAAAGCCACTGCTGTTGTCAAAACAAGATGATATCATGGCAAATGCTGAGAGAGCAGTGCATGCTGTGTTATCATGTATTACAATCAGCACTGATTTTTAATAGGCTTTTACATATTGACCCCATTGAAGCAAAAGCAGTATCTCTAGAATAAGCCTATTCATAATTTGACTGAAATTCTGAGAGGCAGGAGAAAGACAAGTACAGAAGATCCATCAAGGCTTCATGGTCTGAGGAAGGCAGGTTGTGGAAATGGATTCTGTGGCACTGTTCTGTTCAGAGGAATGATGCAGAATAGCCTGTAGTCACCCCCACAGCCAGACAAAGGGAAATTCTGTTCTCCTAGATACAGCTGTCAAGGACATCCAATGCAGCAGGGTCCAGCAGAATGCTCCTACTGGCTCCCACAGAGATCCCATCTATCACTATTTATTTGCTCGGTGCTGTCAGTATGAAAGCCCTTTAGCTGATAGGCAAAAGAGAGAAGACACTATCTGCAGAGAAGACTGTGGAGGAGAGCACAAGGAAGGGTGAAAGAGACAAGGGACAAAGCAAACATCACAAACAGTTAACTCACAATCTAGCTCATAACATGTTTTATAAGGAAAAAATTTAGTGAAAGGTCTATTGCAGCAAAAGTATGATTGAAATTAATTCCTATAGGTCTAGTTATCAAAGCACCATCATAAAACAGATCTCAGCTCCCATTTTACACATGGATCTTTCAAAAGAATTATTAGCATGGTCTATTTTTAAACTTCTCAAGCTTGCTCTTTTCTATGACTGATAATCCTGCAAGACTCCCTTTGCTCAGTAAATAATGGTTCCCTGCAACATGACTTCTGAGCATGACATTTCAGAAAGATTGAAGGATAAGTGGGAGACAGCAGCAGAGTTCAAGGGATTCTTCTCATCTCTGCATCCATTATGTGTTTTTTTTCTTTTAGACAGGTCTGCCCTAGTAATTGGAATTTAGAAATTATGCTTTTTATACATGCAAATACATTGGAATAATCAAGATAAGCATTCCCTACACCCTTGCAGGGTGGTGATGGAGTGCCCAGCATGGGACTGGCTCCAGAGCTCTGGCAGCTCCAGTAGTTTTGTGTAAAGAAATTTTAAAAACCCAACACAACCAAGGTCTCTGACAGATGGTGTCCCAGGAACAGTAACAATAGACAAATACAGCAATGCTTAAACACACAAATATCAGATGCTAGAAAGTCTGGCAGAGGAACTTTACTGAAGAAATGACAAATACAAGCACAAAGTCCCTATATGTATTTTATAGGCCATCAAAATTCAGAAAGAACAGAGTAATTCATGGAAACAGAATAATCCTGAAAAGCAAGATAATCATGAAAACATATGTAGCAAGATGTGTTTTGTAAGTGAAAAAGACTATGCAACACAATCTATAAAACCTGTAAGTAAAATAATCAGGACAAGGATAAAAATTTCTAGATAAGAAAAAATGCTGAGAGACCAGAAAGACCAAAAGCTGCTCGTAAATCAGTAATAGCAGGTATATTCTTCATCCTCCAGTAAAGGTGTATGTCACATTAGGGAAGTTTTTAAAAAAGTTTCTCAACACCTTGAGGAATCACTACTTTTAAACAACCAGTTCCAAGCTTACCTTCCACTGAGCCCTCAGTAACAACCCCTGTTTAGCTGTTAAGCAACAGCAGCTCTGCAATTCCTGGCATTGTGTCAGTAACTAAGGCTGTTGACCAAGCTTTAAAAACTTGAAAAATGCTGAGCTGTGGGCAGGTTAGCTGTTTAATTACTTTTTACAAGGGTGCCAGAACGTGACCTAGAAAGCCACAGATGGTCGTCATCCCCACAACGCCCGGCAGGAACGAGGCACGGGCAGAGCTGAGCTCACAGCTCTTCTGCTCAAGTAGATTTAATTACAAGACATACAAAAAGTCATTGCTTCACACGCAACAAAAAAATTATCCCCAAAGCATCTTCAAAAAACAACTTGAAGTGCAGGTGCAACTCTTGGGGGTTCTTAATAACCAGCTTGCTGTGTGTGCAAGCTACATTAGGTATCTCAGTCCTGTGGCTGTGGGTACAAGTGCAGTCTAATGGCACATTGAACAGAGCCTCAAACACACAGAACTGCAAGCAGAAGCTGCACACACAATAAACCTGACACTTTAAAGACTGTGGTAGAAAATCTGGCCGCCAGTGTTAAGCTCCAGACCTATGCAAGCGTTTTTGCTGAATTACCACTTGAAAAGGAGCTTTCATAATGTGAGTGCTGACAACTGTGATTAAGGCCTCGCAAGCAGATGCGACCACAATGCAGCTCACTGGTGGTGACTTCATTTGTTTTTTTAAACAAAATTTCAATACATAAGCTTAAGATGCTTGTGCTCAATAACTACTGCAACTAAAACTGAAAGGCTTTTCTAAGTCAACTTGAGTAACAAACAAAAATAAATCTGAATGGTTAAAATTTTTTAGGTTTGCATAACTTTTCAGTAAAGTAGGCTTGAGGAAACTTTGCTGCTTTTAAAAATGTGGTTTTAAAACCAACTTACTTGAATTAATATACCAGTAGGATTTTTTTAAGCCCTCCTAATTAAAATCTATCTTTAGTAAAGAAGGCTACTAAATGGACAACTGAGTCTTTTGTAAAATCATAAGTGCTCAGTATAATAAACCACAATAAGATCAACATAAGCTACTTTAATATTTCAAGGAGTTCTGCCATTCTCACATTATGAGAAAGGACCTAAAGCTTGGGTTTATCACTGAAGAAAAAAACTTGTGGCACACTCTGTAGTTACTCACTTTCCAAAGTAAGCAGCTAAGCATTTTAATTATGATTTTGGTTTTCCCATCAGAAATGGATGCATTTCCAACTGCACATCATAAACCCATGAACTGATCCCTACCAGAGGTCTGAAAGCTGAGCTAAATTGTACAGATATTTCAAAATGAGAAGCATCAGAACTGCAGCATTTCTGTCTCTCAGCAGATATCAGAAATAGGAAGCTCTTAAAAAAACCTTCTAGCTGTAACAGATGAGAGAGCAGAAAGCAGGTTTGTCTTCACTTAGAAGTAATTCTTGGGTCTGTCAACAAGAAATTTACAAACTACATTAAAGTAGAAACTGAAAGAGGACACAAGACCACAACTCTTCATGCAGCTATGCCAGACCCAGCTGGCCACAGACTTTTACCCACCACTGCAGCCAAGGCCTGTCCCCAGTTCCTCTGCACAGTCAGATCAGCATTGCACCTGAACAGAGCCTTCCATTGAGGCTACACACTTTTTCAGAATTTGCCCCAAAAGAAGAATTTTAGAAGGTGGTTAGGTTAGACCTTGGAACTTAGTGTGGCCTGGAAGGCTGAATTTCAATCCAGGCTAAATTTCAGAATGGAAGCACTGTTCAACTGCCTTATCATGACACTATTTTCACACTCCAGTAAACCAACACACTTTTCCTATGACTGTCAACTTTCATTTAATGGGAGAGTCTGGCTTAGAATCACTGCTCTAGACAAGGTTATGTTTCAAAAGTCTGTTGGACAGAAATCAGTGCCACTAAATAGGAAAAATAATCTGTACCAGAAATAATTGTAGAATAGAGAAGTGTAAGATATTTGATTCTGTTCTGCTTGCTCACTTCAGAATGTCAGCTGCTGGTGAGTTTCCAAGTGCTGCAGTGAAAGCACTGGGTCTGTATATACAGACATTTCTTACTACAAAAACACAGGCAAAAAGTCTGCAGACTGCAGGAGGACAGAGTATATCCATCATTCCCTTTTGTTTCCAGCTGCAGTCTCCAGAACACCCCAAGAGCAGCAGCACAGTGTCTGGTTTCAGGCAGTACTTTGTAAATCATTTAAGGAAGATTGAGTGGATATTTTATAAAGTGAAAGGCATTATCACCAGTATTGCATCATGAAACAGGTATTTACATTTTTGCCAGTAAACACTGTATTTTTAGGAATAGCTCAGACCATTTTTCATGTTACAAGTTATTCTGGTGAAGAGGCACATGTGAAGCACACTGGGAACCTTCTCTTCATTGATCCTTACTTTTGGTTTTTGCCCATAAAACATCCACTGTCACTATTTGCTGTAACCTCAAAAGAAGTGCATCGATTCAGCCAGAACAGTATCCCTCTCACTAAGAAAAGATTTAAGCTTTACAATGCTATACAAAATACTTTAATGCCAAGAGAGAGCTTTATGTTATATTTTAACTTTGTTTCTCCCAAGGAGAATCCAAATTACCTATTAGCTCTTCTTCCTCTACTGTCTAGTTTAAAGACCAAGTTAACATTCTTTTTTTAAATTTTTTTCTTTTCATCCTTTCTTATTTCTGTACACAGAAAGGCTGGCTGGGAAAGAAGTTATGAGTTAAATTTTGGCAGATGCTTGTTTGTGGCTTTGGCGTGGGTTTGTTGGGGGTTTTTTGTTTTATTTTGGTTTTTTGACTTCAAGGAGCTTACCTCAGATGGATGAGGTAGCGTAGTAGCCTTTCTTCAGTCTGGTGACTGTTTTCTTTATTGACAGTTCTCTTGACTTCTCGTCTCACAGGAACAGAAAAAGTTCTTTGCCGTAGGAATGTTTGATGATTAGCTGGCATTTCTCTCAAGTCGTAGATCACCACAAACATCTTCACCACAGTTTTGTTAGGGTTAAATAAGGTCTGAAAAGACAAACAGTTCGGTACAATACTCATTAGGGATGACAAATTTTTAAGAAAACCCACCAAACCTAACCCAAACTCAATCTGTCAAAATCTCTATACACTTTGTTTCTGTGCCATACAGAAACGTTTGTGTAAAAACATTGTGAAGCTTTTCTGGTTGCCAGCACTTCAGCTACCAGTAATTCCCATTTTTAAATATAATGCTAAACACAGTCTAATCTGAATGAAACACTGGTATATGACTACTCTTACTTTGCTAAACAGCATCCCAGTTTTTGTTTAGTTTTCCAGTCAGCCTTTTGTCTACACTGTTTTCCAGCCACAATACACTCGCAGGAAGCACAGTGGTGGACTCCGCTTTTAAACCTGAAATTATGAATGTGTTATCTTGGACTGGGTTCTTAAAAGAAAGAGTCGGTTCATTGGTTCTAAGTAATGACTGTGATTTACTTTGTGGTTCTATTACAAAAGTAAAGGCGGTGTTAAAATATTACAAAAGGTAAATACAATTATTCAATCTTAATCGCTTTAGAAGAATTTCAGGATTTGGACGGTGGCCTAATTACTTCCCCATCACTTTTTCAAAGCCACGGTGTTCCCAAGTATTCTGAAGCTCCTGTAACTCAATTTAAGACTCCTCAGAGCACAGAAGTGTTTCTAAGACTGGCAATCTTTTTGCCCCACACACAGATTTCTACTTTGAATTACTACAGCACCTACAGAGATGCACATTCCCACTGCTAGCTTCATGCTCGTCTCCAATAACCTCATCTCTGCATGACTGTCTCAATATTAGTGGTTTCAAGGCACCCTTATGTGCTGAGTACGTACCACTTGTATTGTTCCTGAAGGCGGTACCCGATAACCCCTTTTACCAAGGGACTCTAAAGTAATTACACCCTACAAAAACAAAACACACATTTAGGTCACAGAGATAAACAAATCAAAATGTCCTAGTCATGTAATTGCATTTATTTGAAACATAATCAGTAATTTATAGAAACTAAAAATAGAGAAGGCAATGAATTTAAGATGCAGTTAAAAAAATCAACAGTAGGGGCCTTACAGATACTTTGGCAGACCATTAAAAGCTGTGCAATAAGAGGTACATTCTCCTCTTGAAAGAAGACTCAAGTTTCCACATCTTGTCCACATCAGGGAGCTAGGACAAAACAGAGTTTTCCTTTCAAAGCAGCTGGGAGGTTAAAATGAAACATTTGTCTCCTCCTTTCCATTTCTATATCATCTACAATTGCACCAATAATACTCCAAATCTCACAGACCTCATTTTTGCTTTTCAAAGGCAGCAGATGCACTTAATCTTCCATTCTAATCCAAACTTTAGGAAGGATGACATCTGCCTTTGTACCAGCTGTGATCTACAGAGCAGCCCCGAGTGCCCCACAGGGCGCTGTGACACTGCTGAGGCCACGCTCGGGGCACTGCCACCCATCTGGTCACCCTGCAGGACACCTACTGCCCTGGACTTGAAAAACTCAAACCAAACAACCAACCAGAAAAAGACCCCAAAGCAGAGAAACTGGCTATACAAACAGAAACAATGTTTCTGATGATGGAGGCACTACACAAATGCTGTACTAATCCTGGGAGACTCAGCCATAATAGCATATTTAGAGCATGTGGAAAAGCCTGAAACAATGAAACCCAGCTAGGAAAATAAGCAATGCTACTTTAACCATTTGAGGAACATGAGGATCCCTTCACCTCCTAGAAAATCACATGAAATAATCTAGAAAGATGAAAGCAAAAGAATACATACTTTTTGCAGCAGCTAATACATACACGAGTTTAGACTCACAGCCATTGCTTAAACTCTAAGCAATTTTATTTTCTGAATACTTTCCAAAAGAGAAGGTCAGAAATATGGTAACTGCTGTGAATTTAAAATCTAAATATTGGGATACTCAGATGTTCGTTGCTTGACTTATATGGTTAAACAAACTCTTTACAATATATTTGACAGATGTACATGTATGAAAACCTCTAAAAACTGGATCTGTCAGCTACAAAAAACTGAGGAAAAACAGGCATTCAGAACAAATCCAGCCTGATTCAATGCCAGCATATAAGACACCATTTGCTTGTTACAGAGGAGCACTTTTAGACATGCAAAACCCATGCTGTCACTGTAGAAAGGTGGAACAGAATTAGCACCCAGAGACCGAGAACACAAACACTGCAAACATCAGCAAACCATGCAGTCTGTGAGAGTGCTGTGTGTCATGACAGCCCTGGCAATATCTGCTTTAAAAGAAAGGGCTGAATAACTTCCAAGTCTAAGGTCTCCATCAGCAATTGCCCCTTGGCCTGCACCTAAGCCACTCTGCAGAGTGGTTAGTTGCCCAGAGCAGCTGCTTGTTGAGACAACAAAATGTATGCTGCTAAGTCCAGCTATTGCCTCATTGCTATTTTAAGTTAGATGGATAAAAAGAGATGTTGGAGGTTGATCACTGCAGTGTAGGGGGACACAAATACATTCAATATCCCAAGACGAGAAGAGCTGAATGGTGGGGCAGAGAGGTGGAAGGAAAGAAAAAGTTAGGGAAAGGAAGAGGGACAGGAGAATTCTGTCATAGGCAGTT
This sequence comes from Drymodes brunneopygia, assembly GCA_013400955.1. NCBI lineage: Eukaryota > Metazoa > Chordata > Aves > Passeriformes > Petroicidae > Drymodes > Drymodes brunneopygia. The sequence continues at coordinate 254,146 of VZTZ01051050.1, forward strand.
GAAAATAAGACAGATCCTTGCAAATCTTCACTTTCTGAACTCTCTACTCACCAAGCTCTTGCTCTTCACCTCCACATATCAGAATTTATTTAAAATACATCCAACCACACATTTACCATGTAAGGAGAGGGCGCATTGTCATCTGAAACGCTGTAGAATGACACCTCCACTGGCAGAGTCATGTGTGTGGGACAGAACACTCCACTTGCTCCCACCTCTGCTGTGAAACCCTCCACCACACCGAGCGGGTCCAGGCGGAAATTCAGGACAGATTCCTGAAAAACAAAGCACATACAGCTTAGGCTGGGAACCCCTCAAATAAAGCAGAGCATAACGAATCAGGAAACAAGTGCAAAAGCCCACAGAGAACTTTACTGCAGCAGGATCTATGCTTGATTTTCAACATATACTGTCTGAGGAAAATAATAGCCTAGAATCTGTAACCTTCCCCAACAAATTCAACTCCATATTTCACAAGACATTACAACCCTTAATGTACTGGCTGTTAGTTGCTGTTACTGGATATGCTACATGAAGTGAAGAGCTGGAGTTTACACTTCAAGCATATTCTGTTTAAAACACTGATTTAATCCAGCTTTTGTGAAATACTAAGTAGACTTTAAGAGTGAAAATGTAAATCCTTTTTTCTAGGTAAGTACATTATAAACATGAACAATTACAGGTTATTAAATCTCATTTATGGCAACAGAACATCTTCTAACTTGACCGTAGTGGGAAACAAAAGCTTAAGCAACTCATTGTATTTGATTCTCTGAGACAGAAGATGTCTGGGGCATGAAATAAGTGCTTTAACAGCTGGAAATGAAAACAAATTTTATTCAATTCAGTTAGGAACATTTACATTCTAATATAGCTGGAATTGTTCACAGTAATATACTTTTAAAAGCAGTACAGAAGAGTATTAAAAATACCACAAGAATTTTAGGAATATGCAATACCTCAAAGTTTCCCAGAAGGCTCAGACTTGTTACTGGTGGAGCACTAGAACTTAGAAATGGTTTCCCATGGCTGTCTGGATCACCGTCTCTGTTTATACATTGTTGTGGGCTATTAAAAAAAGACAGAATAAATATAAAGGATAAACACATTTGCTTTTGTCTTCTGGGTATAAACAGCTCTAGAAAGAATAATTTACTTACTGTACTACAAAATGTTGTCCTAAAGAAGTAGCAGTGAACATTGCCTATTAATACTTTAGCAAAACCTTTTCTAGTTAACTGAAAAAATATTTTCACCAGCTTTCCATTGCAAGGGATAAAGACAATAAAAAATTCGTTCTTTAGCTCCATTGGCAAGAATCAAAGTATCAGATTATTTTCTCTTGTATGTGGGTACTTTTGTCTCATATTCTGAAATATGAGATATATTTCCATATATTGATATATAACCAAACATCAAACTACCATACCAAAAGCTGTTTATGTTACATGTATTAATGTATAAAAGGTCATGATTGGCCCTTCTTAAGAGTCTGGTTCTGTGAACAAGTTAAGACAAAATGCTTAACATGTTCAACACTAAGAACAAAATACAACACAAAATTAACATTGATTTGAAGGAGAATCAACAATTACTTGCTTTTCTGTCTGAAAACTCAAGAGTATCTGACAGCATATCTACCCCTGCATGGGCCAGAATTCATTCTGCCAGCAGCTCTCATTCCATGGTTATGTCCCAGAGCTGTGCTAACCTGGAAACTCCCAGGGCAACTCGGCTGCTGAGCCTTGCATCAAAATAAGGATTCTTTTGAAAGCATTTTTGTCTTTGCTAACATGCTTTGATTTTGCATATAAATATATATATACATTATGCCTCCCTCAAAAATCTCAGTGTTTCTGGTAAATTAAACATACCTTCTTGCAGACAGACATTTCAACTGCAGCAAAGATGAATCCAGATCAAAGCACCCAGACTGTGTTTTCCTTTGAGGAACCTCAACAAGGAAGGGAGATGCTAATTTGAAAACTGAACTGCTACCACAGAGAATTTTGCCAAGTAAGCACATTTTGCCAAGAATTTTCATGACATTACAAAATTACAAAAACAGAGCAGAGATAGTAATTCCTATACATTTTAAACTTAGTGAAGAAAGTTCTAGGATTATTAATGATGAGACTGTAAATTCTGATTAACAGGAAGTATTTCAACAAAGACATTCAGAAAGCTGATGTCTCTTTGGAACAGTACAGAATATTACTAATAAACAGGCTGTAACAATTTCCATCCAATTTCCCTGAACATATGACAGCCTTTACAGGCAATGAAGAAAAAAGCATATCATGTGTTGATTACAGGACATCACCACTTCAGTAGTTTCAATAGGACCTGCCTGCTTTTTTAAAACTCCAAATGCACTACCAAAAACTGTAACACTTCCCCAGTGTCTGCCTTATCACAGCAGCTTTGTTTCACTAAGTCATTCCATGACATCTCTGGTTACTGAAGAATGTGCAGTCCAAATCATTCACAGAAACAAAAGCTTTGGAATAATGGGCAATCAGGTATTAAAAACTAACACAAAAACTCCTAAATGACAAAATGTTAACCTATGCTTGAAACACTGATCTTCAAAATGCTTTCTTTTGTGTTCTAAAATAGCACCAAAGCATTGTTTCCATCAATTTTTCTAATGCCACCTTTTGTTAATCTTGATATGAACTCAACAACTACGTGTTTAATATTTTCTTTTCCAAAATTATTGTTCAGCCTAATTTACATGTTAACTCTCATTTAAGCATTAATTTCCACTCCCAAGAGTATTCACTGTGACACAAAGTAAATATACACACTTCACCCATGTATTTTGTCAAATTTTATACTATGCACCGACATTAGAAGAACAAATACTCCCTTTCTCAGCTAAAAGAATTTCAAGAATAACTTACAGGGCTTGAAAGCAGAGGCAGGCCAGTTCTGGGATGAAAAGCCTTGGTTGAAGTTCCATCCAGGGATCTAAAATTGTGTTTCCGCCATGTATTTGTGTGTTTTAGAGACGGTGCTTTCTGCCAGCAAAACAAATTTACTCAGGTTATCAATGGGGTATTTCAGTGACCTGTGATGGTGACACGTGCTTGTTGTAAGGAGAAGACTCCTGACCCAGGTGGATCTACATCACACCAGCATGAGATCAAACATTCTGTATGAATTCCCCTTGAATCAATCTACAGTTACACAGACTGCTCCCAAAGGGCCACATACCACACTCAGGGTGTATTTCTACAAACCAGGATGCCCCACTGCCCGTGGCAACAGTTCTTCATAACTCTGTCACCATGAGGGGAACAGGACACTGTTCTTCTCCATGTTAAACTGATGGAGTTTAGGGGAGGCACCACTGGCCAAGTTACCCCATCACACAGAACCATTTGATTGGTCACCTTGTCAACTAGACCATGGCACTAAGTTGTTTCTTGAACACCTTCCAGGGTTGGTGATGCCACCACCTGGGCAGCCCATTCCCATGCTTAACCCTTTCCATGAAGAAATTCTTCCTGAGTTACTTCAGGCCAAGATTACAATGGTAACACGCAGCTACCTACAAGGTCAGGCTGAAATTCCTCTTCATGCTGGTCCTCAGCAGACAGAAGGTACAAGCTATCTGAACAAGGGCAGCTGTATGAATTACAGTCTGTTCCTGTATATATTTACCTGCACGTCTGGGTTCTTCTGCCGCTCACACTTTACTGCATTGTCTTCTGCAGGTTTCTTCTGAGAAGTGCTTTGAATATCGAGGCCTGTCGGGTCTTCATTCTCATCATGTGCAGTTTTTGTTTTATCTTGTTTGGTTTTGTTTTTGAAACTGTCATGGTCTTTATTTAAATAATTTTCAATACTAACAAGCTGAGTGTTTTGCTCATAAATATTTGGTTTTTTGGAGTCTTTATCTAAACACTTGAGCTCATTTTTGTGCAAAGAGTCAGATACCGGCATCACAGTTGCTTTTTTTGTACCTTCAAGTATTCTGCATTTTTCTATCTGTAAATTATTAAAACTGTCTTTGCCATTGTTCTCACTAACAACCGTTCTTTCTTTAAGTTTATTTGTGCAAATCTGTTCATCAATGCTGCTGGAATTTGAACCCTGTTTAATTCTGTTGTCTATCTGGTCTTTCTGTGCATAACCAGAATGTATTTCCAATTTATCTGGAACTTCAGATTTATTTTCTTTAATACATGATGATGATGATGTGTGAATGCTACTAAATGCATGAGAAGTTTTATTTGAAGTCTGATGAAATGCATTTTGGACAGCTTCACTGGGTTTTGCTAAAACCAATTTTCTTCTTGCTTGGACTTTCAGAGAAGTCTTCAATTCTCCATCAAACCTAGAAGGACTGATAGGAGTATCAGGTGTCTTTGTCCCTGATTTACTACTGTCTTCTACCAAAGAAAAATTGGATTTAGCAAAAGAAACAGAAGACGGTTCCTTGCCTTTTTTCAGCAAATTTTCATCTTCATATGTACTTCGGAAAATTTTTGACGTGACTGGACTAGCCTCATGCACTTTGAATGGACGTCCAGCAACATGGGAAGTAGCTGGATCACAATGAATCAAGTGTTGGGCAATCCTTGCTATCACCTCCTGCCTCTCCTGGAGCAGGGAATCGATCAGGGGGTTACCCTCTCCTGCCGACTGACGGCCACAGTGGCTCCCTGGAACACGGGCATCGAGCAGAGGGACCTCTGGCACTGCTCTGGTTTTGCCTTCACCACCATCTTCCTGTATTGCATTGTCTGAGTTGGCAGCAGGAACGGGGGAGCTTTCCTTGCTTTTCCTTGGCAAGCTTTCCTCTTCGAAAGCACTCCGAAAAGCTTTTGGTGCAGCCGAGATGTTTTCATGTGTGTTGAACGGACGCCCAGCAACAACTGGCGAAGTGGCTGGATCACAGTGAATCAAGTGCTGAGCAATCCTCGCAATGACTTCCTGTCGCTCCTGAAGTAAAGAGCCTATCAAAGGATTGGTTTCTCCTGTGGGCTGATGAGAGCAATGACTGTTTGAAACACGGGAATCAACTAGAGAATAGGATTTAAAAGTTCTGACCGGTGTTTCGTGGGATTGTGTCTTATTGTCTGCTGTGCCATTATAGCACTGAACTTTAGACGGCGAAGCCCCAAAGTCAGACCCAAGTCCGGTAGATGGATAAAGTTTTAAATTCCTGAAAGATGTAGTAAATTCAGGCATCTTTTTTCCATTAAGTAGGCCTTCAGGTGTCATTGTCCATGTCTGCTTCCCACGAAAACGCTGTGGACTGGAAGTACTGCATTGCTGAGCAACACTGGGATCGCTGTGCTGATGGAACTTGCGCTCCTGCATTCGCTTTTCATAAAAGCTGAGGTTGGTGTGAATACTACAGGTCAAAACTGGGTAGTTGGATTGCCTGGGCAAGGACTGGACGCTGACTCTCAAGGCCACATTGTGAGAAACATTAGGAACAGGAAAGACATGCTCAGTGGGTGTCTGGGAGAACGTCCATTGCAAGTCCACATCTGCAGCGCTCACCCTGAAACAACACCAAAGGGCATTTACCAAAATAGCTAAATGAAAAGTTTTTAATTATCTGCTTTGTTACAAATGTCTAAGAAAAAGCACCAGAAACATCAGCAACTGCTGTGCTTTGCATAGTCCACAAATCCCATAGAACTGCCAAAGCACCGGGCCAGCAATGGGGCACCTGCTAAAAGCAAGCAGGAAACCAGGAAAGCAGAATGATTTTAAGACAAGCTGCAGCAATCTGCAAAGAGCAAACAGGTTCTTTTCCATTGCAGGCATACCTGTACAGGATGTTTCTGGGAACAGCACCATGGGAAACACTCAGCCACGCACTCAGCTGAGAGAAGAAAACAAAGGAGCGAACAGCCAATAAAAGGGTCTTCTCTTCAATAAATCGATCTCCACTCCTAAGGCATTCAAAGACAAACACATGGGTGTTGGTAAGAATATTCAGAGGCCTGTTAGAACTAGAACATTGCCTTCTGACCTTCGGTCAGAAAATAAAATACAGCTTAATCAACCAAAGCAAAAATTCCTCAAACATTTTGAAGATTCCAGAGCCTGATTTGTTTTTGTACACATTAAAACTGACAAAATTTGACATAACAAATGTTACACGTATTAAAAGGACCATTTGCAGCCAGGATCATTTCATACTCTGCACTGCACAATGTGCACTGCAGAAATTTTGAGTATAAGAAGACTAAAACTGAGACGCTTTGATTTCCCAAGCAAGCAGTGGTTTTCTTAGATCAGTCCTCACGGCAAAGAGCCAGTTCAAAAACACTTACTGATTACTTTAAGGACTTTAATATAACAAGATTCTTGCAATTATCAGCTAATGCTCATATCCAACTTACTGTCGAGGAACTGGCTCCAAAATCCACCTTTCTAACAGCAACGCATCTTGTTTGATTGCAGGATCATTTAAATCATTCCCCTCAGTGGTGGGCCCTTCATCACTATAGCAACAGTCTGGGAGTAGCATCACTTCTACCATGATTGGAATATTGTTCTTCCACAGAAGCATAACCTCAGATCTGGTTCGCCTGGCCTGACGACACTGAGGGAAAGAAAAATGTCAACATATACAAACCATATAAATATTAGCCAGATTTAAATCTAATTTAAAAGCACCTTCCAAAGTACTAGAGAATGGTGAGGGTTAAATTCTGTTTGATTATATCAAATCAGAAATAAGATTCCAGAGCTATTAAATGAAAAATTAATTAACAAACCCTTTACAGTTGCCATTTGAGCAACTTTCTTTATGAAATTTAAAAAGCTTATTAAAATATATTTCCCCAACCACTGCACTTTGCTACCTTGTATTATCTCTCCACAAGGCACCCTTTTTGGACAGACAGACTCAAGCAGTATCTTTATAAATTCTGTGTCTTGGAGCAGGCTAACTTCTGTACAAATGTAACTTAAATTCCCACAGTACTTAAGAACTTTTACTTGAGAGACAGGGTGCTCCAACTTTACTCCCAAACAAACTGGCTAGATTTGATGTGCTTGTGTTTTTTGGATCACTAACTCTTTAAGAACACCTGGAAAAGCAAAAAGTTAGGCAAGTCAGCCTACATTTTCTCAAAAGAAACCCCAGACCAAGAATGCTAAGTATAGTGCTTGTCATTTGCATAATAAAGATTCCAACAGGCACTGCATTCAGGTAGTCGTGCAGAACTTCATGTTCAAGGATAAAAGGCTTAATGATCTCTCATTTTAAGGACAGATCTATTATTAGCAGGATACTGAATTACATACTCATTTAAATGAAGGACTGACAGAAAGCCATTGTTACTCATGCTTAACTGCTAATCCACTGTGGGGCTCTTGGCTGACTTTAACGAGGCTAGCAAGGATTTGTGACACGAAATGGGTGCCACCACCATACCTGAGCCAGTTTGTCGCTGCATTCATGCTTAGTTGTTGGTGGCTGGCTTGACTGTGCTGGTGGGCAGTGGAAGCCCTCTGTCCTGCCCTTGATGGAGTACTCCGGTGTCCGGCCCTCCGTGATCAGCAAGGCCAGGGAGACCAGGAATTCCTCAGCTTCATACTCAAAGTATTCATCCAAAGTATCTGTCATTTCAAAAAGGCAAAAATTAATGACATTTGCTGCATAACAACTGTTGGCTGACCCTGCAGTTTGTTTCAATTACACTTGAAACGAGAGTGGGCTATGGGAAATGGATCTTTGTGTCACACTGGCTGCACTCCCCATAAAGCCCACCACAAAACAACTTTCATCATCTCATAACCTTGTCACTACAAACAAAGAACTTTGTTTTTCTACAGCTTTTCTAGAAGACAAAAGGTTTCCTGGGCTCTTGTGGGAGAAGTCTAATGACAGTATGACTTGGCATTGTTATTATCATCTGACAGATTGAATAAGAAGCCACAATATATCATAAAATAGATTAAAAATTGAAGAAGAAGAAAAAAAAGAAATATTTACTTCTGTTATGGAAAAAGTGGGACACAATGTTCTTTAAGATTTTTATTGCAAGTCCCTCCTGCTGAGAGCAAGGCTTACTTCAGAGATCCATTTTTAGTTACCATTAGCACATAGGAAATGTTCCGAAGAAACATACAGAGTATTCATTGTTTTGTACCCTGGTCAGTCTAAACTTGTGCAAAGAATGAAAACTCAACAAGTCTCTGTAGACAAAGCAGCAGCTGGCATTGCTGTTCATGAAGAGCCCTGGCACACTCAGTTCCTGCAGAGTTAAGATTCACCATTTTATGGTGCTTTACAGAGCACCCTTCTCCTCCTCCTCCCTCATCACGAGGATGTCACCCATCATTCAAACAGATTGAAGTACAACCAGATCACATCATTCCCCTCTCTGCTTCAAAACACTTCAAGTTTCAAAATTATTTAATCACTGAACAGGTTACAGAAAACTCTCTTTTCCATGAAAGCTAAAACACATTCACTTCAAAGTCTATTTTAAGAGCAGCAAAGAAAAGCAGGTGGAGGCAGGGCTGCCAGCAGTTCTTTACCTTTATTTTGATGCTTTAGGGGAACAAAAGCACATGACATCTTCACAATTTTAGCTTAAATGTTCTATGTCATGCACCAAAACAAAACTGCCACAGGGACAGAATTAATTTCTATTCATATTTCAATTATCATGCATAAAATACCTTTCAGAAGTCTTTTTTGTCTTGGTCCCCCAATAGCAGAGCATTTGGCAAACATTGCAAGGCAGGCTTGAGAGATGCATACAAGAATGAATGCATGAAACAAAAGCTCCAATTAAACGTGCAATTATCTGCATATGCAAATCACAAAGAGTGTAAAACTAGCTTTTGCATGTACATATTTGCCTAGCCCAGGCTTGTACACCACGGACCCCAGGGCTCACAGACTATTTGAAGGGATCTACACAAGGTAAATAAGAGAAGTCAGCCCACTGCTGAAGAAGGGCCAGAGGACAGATGAATTACCCTGGAGGACCCCATATGGCATGTGAACAATACATTAATTCATCTGGCATAAGTTAAAATGGTCATTGACCTGATGAATGGCAAAAAATATCTAATAAAGGCTGCATGAAAGATTAAAGGAATGGTAAATAACAGAGAAGACAAGACTCTTAGGTAGTGATATGAGTCACCTACAAAATTAGGCACCTGCAATTTTTTTTCCAGCTGGAAGTCTGGTGAACAACAGGCAAGTCATACTTGGGAATAGGAAAATGGAATTTGGGAAGGCTCTGAAAAGGATTTGGATATACAACAGACAAAAAAAAAATGATTGCAGCATTATCTTGCTGCTAAGCTCATCTTTGTATGTCCAAAGGCCATGGTAATTTCAAGAAAGCCACAGAAGGAAGGATCACTACTGGAGTATTTTGCCTACTCTGACACAGAAGTTTAAAAATCTAGAAAGTGTTCAACAGGAGTGAAATTAACTTAAACAAGAATTGTCTCATGCTTAGCAGACTAAACAAAGCTAATTCACCCATACAAAAATGGGCAAGAAGATTTGTTTTTAGTTAGATTTGTAAAAACATGTATGATTTTAAAGAAAAACTGTAAAGAGTGTGATCAAGATCAGCATGGGCACAGTAAAATGTGATACCTGAAAATTTACACTAGAGAATTTTAAGTGGCAAGTAACAGTAAAACAGACATGCCCTTCAATTATCAATAGCAGCTTACCATATGAAACAGTCCACTCTATTATTTAGCTCTCTTTTTAAGAAGATAATCCAGATGTTATCAAAATCCTTTGGACTTGACACAAATTAATGGACAAATCCTATGACCTGAGTGCTTCTGCTGAGCAGTTTGATTTAGGCAAACCATTCCCCTCCCCTTTTTTGTATTAAAAAGCCTCTGATACCAAAGCTTGTGTTGCATTCCTAAAGTGCTCAGTGCCTTCACAGACATATCTCAGGTCACTGTGAGACATAGGTTAAGATGTTCAAATGAAAGATCCAGTGAATTGTAAATAAGTAAGATCTGGTGAATAAAGCCAGGTACATGTTCTGAAATAATTATCACTCAATATTCAGATTACATACACAATATTGCTTTATGTAAACAGATAAAGCTCACTTCCAAGTTCAATTTACTGCCTCTGTTCCTGTATCAGACCTATTATTTCAGAAGCAACCAGTTTCTTGCCTTAAGAATGGAAGAGAAGACCCAACTGGCTAAAAAGACATATTTATATACTTATATTGGCTGCAGTTACAAAAAACCACGTTGTTTCAAAATAAAAATTGCATCACTAAAAAGCCTGTACTGAACTAGGAAATGCTGCAGCATTATAAAGACAAGGCCAGCACTTTAAAATTATGTCAGCAATGTAAAAAAACAGTTATTTGATCTGGACTTTAAAAAAAAATTAAAGCACAAGCAGCAATAGATATCAAGAAATATATTTCTTCCTACAAAGTTCATGTGGCATAATAATTTTTTGGCTCCCCTAGATTTATATATCATTTAGTGACTTCTAAGAGTTTTCATAAAGAACAAACCCTGTAACTATTGAGAAGCCTGGTAATTGTTCCTATACAACAGACACAGATGATGCAAGTTGATGCAATTGAGGACAAGGGTGGAATGACATTTATAGAAACAGCAAACTCAGTGTTTAGTTATAAAAAGTCTTACTCTGTGTGTGCTGTAACTGTTTGGTTCTGTGTATGAATCAGCCCTAGGACACATAGATTGTGTACAGAATAACCTCAATCCTATAACCTGAGTATACAACTATGAGTATTGTTCTGCTTCATTTCTAGCATGCAACTATATAGCATAAAATATGCATCTCTGCACTGTCTAGGGTTTATTCTCCTTAAAATAACAAAAAATCCAGGGTCTATTCCCCTTAAAATAGAAAAAAAACCCAGTTAGTTGACACAAGTAAATAAGAATTAAAGTAATAAGGCACTACAGCCCTCTAACCAATACATTGAAACTAAAGGTTATTGACCAGGTGGGCACAAGAGATGGCAGCAGATGTCACACTACTCTAGGAGGAAGAAATTTAAATTTAGACTGAAGCTACTGTACATAGAGCAAAGCATACAGTACTGGAGAACTGAAACCTGAAGGCACATCATTTTGTTTTCCTTTGCATCCTGCAATACCAACCTCAACAAAGACTGATTTTCTACACCTTGTGGAAAAACAGAAAAGACCATTTAACCAGAAATGTCAAAGAAATGGCAAATCCTTGTTCTCCTACCTCCACTACACACAGGTGCACAAGCACTGGAATACAGAATAAGAACCCACAATCCCCCCCCAAACCATCGAAATTGGCTCACATCCTGAAACATCAATTAAGGTTAGTTATGTGGTAGTAGGGATTCACAAATCCACTTAACTATAACCCAAGGACTCTCTGAAAACTTCAGTTAATTGAGTTATGCTCAGCTGACTCCTTTCCCAACTAGGTCACGCTTGTGCAGACCAACTCCCTTCCCTTTCCTATCACAGCTTTTTCTGTAGTAATTACAGAAAATGTTTTCCTGAAATACATGTTTTAGAGGAGCATTTAATCTGTTTTCTAGGCTTAGGCCAGGAAACAAAGACATTTGGTATCAAGTAACCCATTGTGTTCCAGGTGCCACCAGAAGACACATCTGGAAGCTGCTGCCCTGTCCTGCCTGGGTACAGCAAGGCAATAAATTACCCCAGCAGAGCCTCTCCTGCCCTGTGCTACCCTGCCAGCACAACCAGACTGTGATACAACCACAACCACAATCTCTCTTAGTCCGTGCTCATTTCATTGTCCTAGAACCTCTCATACTGCACTGCTCACCCCAACTGTCCACCAAGCTTTTCATCTTCTCAGAAAAAGAGCTCATTTTTGTAAAGTGACTGTCTTCAAAGAAAGACAATTTAGTTCAACTGGAAGTATGCTTTAATTCTGACCTTTACTGATTGAGGGCTACTTCCTTTGAGAGTCCATGAAACAACTAATAATTGCCTTTGAATATGCTCTGTAACAGCCCAGACCTTTCCTGGAAAATCTTTAGGCACCCAGAATGGATTTTGAAGGCCACTGATTTAAAGTAATCACATTCCTATTTCACTTCTCAGAAAGCTGAAACACAGAAAGCTGAAACCCAGTAAGAAAAACACTTAGCAAAGTATGGAATGCATGGTGTGGGCTGTTGGGATTCCCAGCTGATGCAAGCCCTGCTCCTGCCCTACCCAGGCTGACCAGTGGCCACCATGGCATGGTTACCCACATCTGCTCTCTCCTTCCTTTTGCAAAGCTTGGCTTAAGTACTTGGATCTTATTTTTGTGCTGTCAGTAGAGGCAGTCCCTAAGGAGACACTTCAGCCCAAAGGTCCCATGGCAGGAGAGTCAGGTACACTGCAGAAAAAGTGGCTGCATTGTCAGCACTCAGAGCCCATCACCTCCCAGCAAGGGCAGTGCTCTGCATTGAAAAAACTACAGCAAAAGCTCTTCCTGCAAAACAATCAACTCTGAATAAGTTTTATTATCTCACTATTCCAAGAAACAGGTTAAAGGTACTTCCACATTTTAAGAGTAAGGCAGGGATTCAAGACACTACTGTAAAGGAAATGAAACACAATGTAAACGTTTGACTAACAGCTTCTCTTCTGGAATTAGAAACACCTACGGATGCTTTGGTTAACTAATTCCACATTGTGCTTCACTTCAAAAGAAAGTTGCCCTTGAATCCCCCAAATTCAAGATTCTCTAAATGAGCAGTCATGTTGTGTCTGCATATTACAAACCCATAATTATATCTGAAGTCACACGCTTCAAAAGCTTTGCAATATTAAGAGTTTAGGTATAATTTAAGCTATCAAGGGTTAAACTCATGAGATGGCCTACTTGTTTAAGAAACAAGCTATTAGTTACTTAAACTCAGGCAAATGCAATGAACTGGTTACTCACCTTAATCTAGGAATAATCCTATACAGATTGACACACATTGACAACTGTCTGACAATCCTATGGCTCAAGATCTTTGAGCTCGGGGACAGTCATTGTGAAAACATGAGGAGAGCAGCACAGTAATTCATCTTGTTGTTACTGTCTGCTTACTTTTTCCAGGGTACCAAACTGAACCACTACCTGGGCATCAAAGCAGTTCAGATGTAGGCAGAAAATGGCAGCATAGGAATTTGTATTAGAATGATGCATACCTGCTGTTCAAATAAAATAACAGTATAAGTGATTAAAAAAGTCTGGTCCTACTTAGTTTCACATAAAACAGGAAGAAATTCATCTGCTTCTGTGTTGTCATGCCAGTTTATAACCAGAAAACCAAACCAAAGCACACTGTCTTGTAAGTAAGGGGGAAATTTTAAAACTCAAGACAGAGCTACGTGGAGCTGATGAAGTTATTTGCAGAGTTGCAGAGCAATAAAAATCAATCATTGCAGAGTGCAGGGCTGCAGTAATTCCTTGGGTACGTGTGTATCACTGCTCATCTCCTGCACGTTCCTGCTGGACGCCTCTCACAGCACCCAGAGCTAATCTCCAGGCAGCTTTACTGTAAACAGACAGACTGGTTTTAAAATTGGGCTGGGGAAAAAAAAATGTACAATTCGCATTTTACTAAAACTTATCCAGGTTCAAATGACTTAATAAGTACAGACATAAAATCCATTTAAAGCTTAAGTTTCCTGCAGTCATCTCAGAAACTACTGCTCTCTGGGAGTGTAAAATGCAGACTGTTAAACTGATCTGGGTGTTCCCATCTTGCTTCCTGCGTTTTGGCTGACATCCTATTTTGCCATCACCATACTGCTTACTGAGTCACTTCTCTCCGTCCAACTGTAGCTTCTATTTTTATCTAAGCAACAACAGTTTAATGTGCTTCTTTTGATTTTTTGGCATTAAACCAGATTCTAGATCCAATATTTGCATTTTGATCAGGGAAACTGGATTTGTTTTCCCTTAAGTGGACAAAGAAGAGGAACAATAGCAAATGGTATAAGCTGAATTGTTCCTTGCTCCACAATGAAATCACAAATTGTAAAGTAGGTCAGTCATTACGATTTCAACATCTGTATTTCATAGAAGGAAAGCAATACCTGAAAACATGAACTTTGAGGCTTATTTCAAGCATGAATTCACCAAAAGCTGCAAGAGAACATGTATATTGTAAAATAAAACTGTCCCACTCTATCCTGACATGGGTACATAAGTGCTGAAATGTTAGTGTAAAGCTGTAAGGTTATCAGTGCTGCAATGGTTAGCAGTTTAAATAGAAGCCAGTCATGGGAGGAGAACATTTTCTTTTTGCTGACCCCTAAACTAAAGGTGCTACTTGTACCAACTAGTGCTACCAAGTGGACAGGTCCTGAAAGCAAAGAGGACTTGGCTCAGCTAATGCCCTTAAGAGCACACCAATTTCTGTTTCCTTTATATTATAATTTCCTACATTGTGATTACATTAAATGTGACTACACAAAAAAAATGAAGTTATACTATAATGAAACAAAAAAATGCCTATAAGGAGTAGACCAAGTAATTTCCATTAATTCCTCTCTAGCTTTTTACATGTTTCTCTTGTTTAGCTGATGCTCTGCCTAAGCTAGATTGTGTTAGAACAAACTGCATGACACGATACACCTATGTGAACAAAACAAAAATCTAAATCCCAACAAAGCAAAAGGATTTCTGTCAGTTATTTCTGTTCATTTCTAAAAGACAATAATTAGGAGAAAACAGATGGTTTAGAATTAGTGTGTGGTGCAGAGTAGAGAATAGACACCTGGCTGTAACTGCAAGGCAATAGAAGGTTTCTATCTGGCCTTCACTCACCACCAATACAGTGATTTACTACCCTTGTAAATATGCTGATAGAAACTTTGCAGAATTATATTGAAAACAAATTGCTGTTTTAGATTCCACCCCAGTTCCCAGAGGGAAGCAAGGGCAATGTGGAGGTCAGGCCTAGGCTAACTTCACAGGCACTGGCACCACAATGCAAAACCCATCCAAATGCTCAGTTTGGGGAGCTGAAGGGGCCATGTGTCATCCAAGAACAGAAAGCAGAGCACACTTAAGCTTAAAGAGCATGTGAGAATTTCTTCCTAAGTTGTTTGCTTGGCAAAATAACTGAGCATTTTTACATTAAAATATGGATTTTCCAATACAAAATTTCTGTATCTTTTTTTCCCATGCTTCCCTCACTGATATTGATGACTTTCATCAAGGCTTTCCCAGCCAAAGGAACTTTGGAGAAGAGAATGGTGACTATCTTCATTATGGTTGCTCATTAGCTCAAGAAGGAGCTTAGCAGCAGCTACATGGCTGAAGACACACAGACTGAAGGCTTTCATCACCTTACTCTAATTCATGTTAGCTGTAAATATCATACTGCAGTGACTCGATAGCTGCTGCTCTCTTTTCAGATGAAACCCAATCTGTTAACAATGAAAAAGTACATCTATTTAGCTAATCCTCATCTCCTCCTGAAGGCATGTCATCCATGTGACAGTTGCAGCAATTCAGTGTTGGGAAGTCTAACTCCCAAGCCAAGACATCCCTCCCATTAAACAGGTTGATGGCAGCTCTGCATTAAGTTCCAGCTGTGACAGCATTTTTATAGTACATAAATAAAAGTGTGTGCCAGAAATTTTATTTCAGGCCCTAAACACAACACAATACAGGACGACATACGTAAGTTTCAGTTTTAATTTGTTTAACAATCCAGTCTGACAAAGATTCAACTGCTTGCAGACTTCTGTGCTGTTTTATACAGAGATTGGTTTGGAGATGGAAAGCAGTAATTTGCGATAATAAATCACTTTCAGATGTTACTGGAAAACAACACAGACCTTTAAAAAATCCTGCAGTAGGTATTCCAGTGCCTGAGAGCTGCCAGAGAGCATAGCCCTCCACTTAAAAGACTACATGTTTGCACCTTTTGCTGACCAGATTTTTGCTAAAATGGCGCTCAGTTTATTCCTTTTCACAATACACACAAGTATCTTTGGGCTCAGCATTTATAGGGATGAAGTGTTATCCTTGCAAAAGGATACTGGTTTCTAAAATTTCCCCATTAACACCAAAAAATTCTCTGTTTCAGGTATTTCATATTTCATAGACTCATCATCTTAAATACCTACTTAGAAACTTTGGCAATATACTTTCAAGTATTCTTGTGCTTTTTTTTCCTATTAATATAGATAAAATAACCCTTCTTTTCTGAGGAGAAATATAAAGTAGCTTTCAGCTTTGAAAAGGATTTTGAGCAAATTATTTGGAAGAGTCATTTAGTGCCTGACAAAACTGCAACGGTAACACAAAAATTTCACTGGGAAAGGCCAGCTCTGCTCTGTGTGTGCACAGGTTCCACTCTGGTTCAAAACCACCAGGCACAAGCTGGTGTTCTCCTTCCCTAGGACCACTGCAAGAAAAAGAGCTGTTACATCATGTGCCCTTTGCTTCAGACCATAGTTGGACCTGTTGGAAAATAAACCAGAGAGAGTTTGAAAAGTGCAGTGTGAGAGCACTGACTCACTTTTGGGTGGAAGCAGCAGGCATGCCACAGCTGCTGGAGCCAGGGAAAGTCCCTGGTGAAAGTGCCATGTTGACTTATGGGATCACTTTATGGAAACCTCTCACTGAACATTCAGCCTCCAACACAATCTTACTGTCAAGGCAAGGGAGGTTTTATAAGCACCAAAACACTCAGCCTTCCACACACTCAGAAAACCTTCAACACCAATATTCAAACACTCTCATCTTCACACTGCAGCTGGGTGCCAACGAGCCCAGTCAATGGTTTTTGAAAACCACACTACTGACAAAGCTCTTGTGTGCTGGAAATCTCCTCTAAAGATACCTATCAGTATCTATTTTTAATAGATATTGCAGATTCTCAGTTTTACTGTGGTTACAAAAACCCCAAACAAAAATAACCAGAGAAGACTGTGGGATAGGGGTGGGCAGAAATCTACATGTTTTTGAAAAAACCCACCTAGTCCAGTTTTGGTGAGTCTACTCTATTAAAAGATTATTAAAAAATAAAACAAGACGAACAACTAAGACGTCTCCCATGCATGGTTAGTCATTTCTTACGGGGCAAGAATTTTTATCATCTAGATGTAGCACATTTTTTAAAAGTTTTGGTTTTGTTACTTATATTACAAATTTGGTAAGAGTGTAAAATAGGTGCTATCAGCAACTCACCAGTGCAGCAATAAACCCTGCACCCACCCAAAAAGCAACATCTCTCCCTCAAAGATAACACTCAATTTCAAATATCCTATTGTCTTAGAGGAACTTGTAAAAACCATAAAGTTATGAATGAATGCAAACACTGTTACCTAGGTCAGCCAATGGCCCCGATCCAGATAAATGAAGATTAATTGGCTTTATTTTTAAATTCTAGAGAATATGACAATCTGTGCAGTTTTCCACAGGGCTGAAAAGACCTCATGGTCCAGGAATTAAAAATCTGCAACTGCCTGGGCAGTAATGAACTTTTAATTCCATCCAAATCATCAAAATAGTCATTTTACATGTCTAGACATATTTCATCTGTGCAAGTACTGAATAGCTTGATGTATGCAGTTTTTCTTTCTCTCTGCTTACACCTAATTTGAAGAATTGACAGGATCTAGCTGAGGGACATTTATCTTGTTACAGATCAGAGATCAGATTGAGTTTAAGATTTCAAAAAAAAAACAACAATCAGACTAATGAAACTCCAGAGCACCAGACCTTGGAAAGTACCTTTTTAAAAACTGTGCCCACTTGAACAGTGAAATTTCAAACAGCATACTCGCTTGCTTACAAAATTTAAGTGTCTGCTTTCCCTCTTCCCTTCATTGAACCATCCTGCCAGGCTTGCAGTGCAGCTCTGAAGGCTACCAGAAACATCCAGCCACCGGGCACCTCAAAGAGCAAAACAAGCTCACGACAACCCGAGACGCAAGACACGCGTGCCAAGCACCAAAATCAACGCTACCACAGCAAGAATAACAGCGGTGTATCCACCATGGATCTGTGCAAAACAATCCTCCCTGCAAGGGAAAGGCGAGTTCACTGCTGCTGCTGCTGGCACGGAGCAAAGCAGGCACGGTGAGGACAGCAGGCCAAAGTGTCCCTGCAGGGCCAGCAGGCAGAAGTGTCCCTGCACGGCGCTGACCTCGCGTCACCCGCCAGGGCTGGCCTCGGCTCCGGGTTTATTGGCTGCACGTGTGTTTTGTAACACCCTGTACTGAGGATTCTTGGAACGCCCTTTCCAGAGAACCGAAGGGACAGGGCTCACCCCTCCACGGCCACTTCCAGCCCAATCTCACCAGCAGCAGCAGCATCCTGCTCCTCGAGATAAACTATCAGTTTATAGAAGAGCAAAGGATCTGAGCCCCGTTCGCATGCTCTGAAATCAGGTGACCCGTGAGTCAAGGGATGGAGCAATAAATTATTAGGAAAAACAAAACACTACTCTAAAAATAGTGAACATGAGCAGCACATGAAGAATAACAGTTTTTATCCAGTCAAAGCTCAAGGCCCTCCCCAGCCTCTTTTGTATCTGGGCAAAACAAACTGACATAAGCAAAGACAGATAAACAAAAACCTTACTTTAGTTCCTCCTCAATAATTTGCAACTATATATTTAATTAAAAGTAGACAGCAGGGAAAAAAAAAACCAAAAAGCTTAATTTTGGACCAGCAGAAAAAGTATTAATGCCCAAAGTAAATATCCAATGCAACTTCAATCAGAAAATACCAAAATTACTCTCTTTCAGGGAAAATTGCTCCAAGATGAATTCAGCTCAGATATGCCAAAAGCTACACTTCAGCTACTAATGCAGTTCAAGCAACATTAAGGATTTGCCCACTTGTCAGGTTTAATAGATCTAATAAATTATTGTGAATGCTCAAGTCAAGCATCAGGCAAAAAAAACAAAAGCCCTTCACAAACATTCCAGAATCCAAGTGCCTGATACCCATAACTTATTTTGTCAACCCTCCCATTAGCAAAAACATTATACAGAGATTTTCTACTGGAAATCAATAAAGAAAATAAATTTTGTTATTATCAAGGAACAATGCATAATTTTGTTGGAGGAAGAGGATTTTTTCTAAGACGTAACAAAACAGTAAGCACAGAAGAGTGGTCAAAAAGATTTTAAGTTTCCATTTAGAAATCTCTAATTACATTGGCTATTACTGTAAACAGCTGGTTTTTTGCAATCACTTATCTTGTAGAACTAATAAAAAACACATCTGAGAGATTTTTAGTACAGAACATTTTATTCTTACCATCTGAATTAGTGGCTGATCTTGAAAGGATCAGAATCTGGCATGGGAATCCAGACAACAAGCAACCTGCCCTCTTTATCCCTAGAAAAACATGCAAACTGGGCTCACTACACCCTTCTAGCTGGGCTGAATCCCTAGGAAACAGCATTTAGAGAGTTGTTTTTAGCATGAGTTGGTTTTCCTCTCGAGTATGGAAAAATGCTTGTCTGAAATCCAAAGATTTTCCTCAGAGATAAATTCTTCCCAGTGCAAGCTGTGATGAAGCTGGCAGCATGCCCTGCCAGTGGGGACCTCTGGGCCGGGCACAGCCCACGTGAATGCCACCCACCACCCGGGCCAGATGGCAGAGCCTTATCTGCCTGCCCAGGGGACAGGCAGCACTGCCTGCAGGATTTCTCATGGAATTTGTGTGGAAAAGGCACAGATAAGATTATGCCTCACCACCATCCAGCCTTGTAAGGTACCTCTGGTCACTGCCTAACAGGAAACCATATTTTCCTGTTCCTTTTTGTCTCTTAAAGCATCATCTTTCATAACAAGAAAATTTCTTCTTTTTTTAATTTTTTTTTTCTTTCAAGATCCTCCATGGCTTTCCACCATTCCTGTTGTCACCCACTCTCCACTGCAGCAAACTGGCCTCTGATTACTTTAATCACTAGTCCTCACTCCCCCGGTGTTGTCCTATACTCTTGATTAAAATGACTCTGCTTTGCAGCTTCTCCATTTCGGTGATAAAGGCTTGTTAGCCTGTGGGAGCACAGTTTATCTGTCTCCATCAGTATTATCCCTTTGTCTCCTCACAGTCCTCTGTTGGAAGCCATTGATTTAGTGTTTGATACTTGCATAAGGTCTGAGGTGAAGACAGTCTTTGTTCCATGCTTGTATAATACCCAGCAAAACACGATACCCAAGATACCCAGGCATGACTCTTAATTTGTATCACAGATAACAAACAATAATCTTCAGGCAATAACTCCATGAATCTGCTTCCCTTCTCTTTAAGTCCTCTTATGACTGAGTTACACACCTGGAGGATGAAGAAATCCTTGATCCATCTGACACAGCAATACAAAACAGGCAGGGAACACAGCTGGAGAATATAGAGGCTTGGTACACAGCTACATGAAGTACTTCCTTCACTGTAAAGAAGCCACTGCAATAGTGCGAGACCCACAGGCACAGATGTACCTCACAAACACAGCAAAAGCTGAGGAAACTACAAGTTCTTAACAGCACTGATAAAACAGACATTCAACAGGTTGTATATGCTTTATGAGAAGTGACTTGGACTCAGTTATATCCACAGGTCTCATTCCTGACTTCCCAAATCAAACCCCACCCTCCAGTACTTTCAGTGCCATGAAGTCAAGTCCGTAACAGCAATCCTCCAGATGTCCTACCCTAAAAAGAGATATTGACACTTCTAGTTTGCATTTAACTACATTAGGTACAGGACCCGTGGAGTAACCTTGCCATAAAAATAAGAGAGCACTTGGGGTGCTTCCAGCATCCTGCTCACACAGCCCAAGGCCAGCACCTCAGCTGCACGTGTGAGTCAGATGAGAAGTCACATCCACCCCACTGACCACAGGCTCCTCCTCACCTGTACCCTGCCCAGGTCAAAGGCACAGAGCTTCCCACCTCCTGCTCCCTTTCCCCTTTGCCATCCTATTCAAGTTGCATAAGGCAATTTTCATGTTCAGTTAAATGGAAAGGATTCAGAGATATCTGCTCAGATTATAAACTTTTGCATTTAAACTCATGTTTTAACTGCCAGGCATTTTAAAGTATACAGTATTTCAGACACCTTTTAGAAAGATGTTATAGGAACTAGGATATGCAAGGCCTCTAGGAATTCATATCCACTTTCTCTTAGTTTACCTTTTCTCCTTTTCCAGCTGGTTTGTTTTGCCTTTTAAAATTTATTTTAAAGTCATAAAACCAACAAGTTATCTTCAGTTTCATAAACTTTGCTAAAACTGGAGAGTAAAACATGTTAGTTGCCATGGCAGTAGTGAGGAGTCGCTGGGTCAGGATGCAGAGAACTTCTCCTGTTCTGCCTCATCATTTGCATCAGAAGTTCAGCCATCTGTTATTAACTATTTAACAACAGTCTTGCTTGTTAGCACTGGTGCTTGCTATTTAAGTCTCCCCACCTTCAGCCCTTTTGAAAATCTCCTAATTAATGAGGAAATTCATCTGAGGGCTCAGTTATCGTTCAGGTAGGATGACCACCATTACTGCAACTTGGCCAATATTCTCCTTTCTCACCAAGGAAAAAGCAAACACTTATACAGACACCAACCTCTAGAAGCAGCAGCTTTATTGTTAGACATCAATTTGAAAAGAATTTCATCAGACAGTAGATGGTGTGGCTGAACTCCATGACAGGCTATATCTCTCCCATTTAACTACACTCCACTATACATCATCTTCCCCAAGCTCCACAGCATCCCTCCTTTATCCCACCTTCTTGATATTGCAAAAGAAAAGTTTTGTAATTTTATTTCAGACGATGAATAGCATCAATTCAACTGTGTGTTACAAACAAGTAAATACTGCCTTTTATCCTCTAAGAGAATCTGAAATATGTTTGTCAACTTGCTGCATACATGAAGAAAACAAAAACTTAGTTACCCATTTCCAAGCTTAGAATTTGAGTTAAAAGCATTTTACCTTATCTTGACTCCACTATCTTCATTTAAATCTGCATGACCTAAAGAAAAATACTGACTCTTTCTGAATCTCATCCTAGGAAAGCAGGCCAGTCTTGTTGCTCCTCACTCATCACACCCTCAGAAGAAAGTGGGAGGCTGTGCAGTGACAAAAAGGGAACAATGTGTCTGTTTCTTTTACTGTTCCTAAAACTACTTCACAAATGAAAAAAAAAAGAAAGTCAGTACTATTAGGGGCAAGGAAGAGGCCTTCAGCAAGAAGCAGGAAGTCCTTGTTTCAGTCATTTAACACCCTGACAGATGCTAAGAGCACTCTGTTCACAGGTACAGCCCGCAAAACTCAGATCCTCCAAAATTATAAAGTGGAAGAAAATTTTGAAAAATACTTATGTGGAATATGGAAAGAGAGTTGCAGGGCATCAGAAGACTAATTCACACGTCCCAATAACAAGATAGTGTTTTCCAGGCTGGTCTGTCTTTCACGATGACAAGCAGAGCAGCAGCCTGTCCTATGCACCAGCAATTCCAGTGCAGCAGAAGGTGGCTCAGAGACAGCACAGGCTGAGATGCCTTCTCAGATCAAAAAGATGAGAGATTTGGCAGATACAACCACACATGCATAGGACAGATCTGATATAATGCTGGGATTTAGAGACCCAGAACAAGAACCTAGTGTCATTGCTTCTGGTTCCAATGGGAATGGTGCAACTGAACAGCCTAGAAGTGCCTGAAAAGGTTTTCCTTTCAGCATGTTCAGGAAAATTCTCATTTACAGATACTTAACTTCACATATGAAGGCTTGGAGAAATACACCCAGGGCAGCTTTCTGACTATCAGACCATATCAACTCAAGAGGCTTGGTTCAACTCCAACAAGTATGTGACCACTGATGGCAGAACTAAGCTCAAGATAAATACAGCAATGGGGAAGAACTGTGAGGCACATTTTCTGCCTACATGCAAGGCACCTACTAATGCCACTGAGCTGCTATTTTTTTTCCTCCAAAATTACTGAAAAACAAGAAAATGAGAAATAAACCTAAGAGTGCAAATGCACTGATAATAAAGCTTTTAAAGAGCATTCACAGGGAGAAGACATAGAAACACTCAAGAATTCAATAATTTTATTTTAATGGACACGACATTATACATTATACTATTCAGGTAAAGTAGGAGCTGATATTACTATAACTTTATTACAACATCATGTCAGTTAGAAATCATACCTACAAGCTGAAAACTTCTGCAGCACTGCTGCTAGAACAGAACTAGCTATCAGGGTAATTCAAAAAAAGCACACAGGAAAAAAAGCACAGGACTTGTTAGGAAGTGTCCTCAGGTGAGGAATGTAGATTAGGAATTCCATTATTTTATCTGAAATACAGAAAAAGACAAAACAAAAAGCCCAGAGCAAACTATTTTCATAACATCTGACCTCTTCTACTGCAGTTTCTTTTTGTATTCCTCTTCTCTTTGTGCTACTTGATCTCCCAAAACTTTGATGTTACAAACCATTCATTGTCATCTAAGTGGTGGGTAATTTATCTTGTGGAACTTTGTCAGAACATGTTTGACCACCCAAAATCCTCCTCCTAGCTAGTAAGGCTACCTGCAGCTTCAGTAGGTTTGTTTCAGTATTTGCAGTCCAAATTATGAGAGGGTGGGGTGGAGGGAGAGGTATTAGGCTAGCAGTCCAAAGGCAGAGACTGTACTTCTTCCTGAGAAATGCAAGGAGCTCTGAGAGATGAAATGGATGATGGTGGAGCAGCATGAAGCTCCTCCAGTCATTTTTCCAATGCTATTAACCTTCACCTACAACGCTTGCCCTTAAGTGGTTAAACAGTAACCTGCAAAAGTAAAAAAGTTACAAAAGAGACAATATATGCTTCCCATCTGAAAAAATTCTGGGAGAGTAGCCAGGCCCATAAAATTGTTTTTAGCTTTTATTTGTGAGGATAAATGAGGACATTACAACTCTCAAGCTGTGTAAAAGACTGCACACTTTAAAATGGACACCAGAGCCTACTATGAAATTTTGAATGCATAAAACAAAAGAACACTTTTGATAGTTTTAAAATTGACTGTGTCACACAGCACAATTCAGCTATTAACAAGTTTCCACACTGTAAGTCATGTTATTAAGCTGTAATAGTCTTCTGGTACTCCAAAGAATAAAACATTACATAAGGTCAAAACTGAAAGGCTTAACAGAATTTCAGTCAAGAATCCAGTTTGCCTCCCTCTCCCCTAATAAATGGTAATTTTCCACATAGCCAAATGGCAGACTCACACATTTAAAATTTAATATATGCAATTATGAAATTTCGCTTTGTCCTCTCAAAAATTCCTCACTACTTTACAAAGCAATGCTTCAGTGATTCAAAGCCAATATTCCCACACAAAACACAAGAGTACACTACTGGAATCATTCCTCCTCCCCTGTCAGGAGGTGGGCATCCAATGTCAGCAAGCTCACTTCAATTAGAGCTCTTGTATTTTTCAGAGGAATATCAACAAGCTCTAGACACAGGATGAATATATATATATACACAAATATATATATTTATATGCAAGTACTCGGTCAGAGCAACAATCACATTTTTAGATAACAAGTTTACACAAAAAGTAATGGATAATCATCAGTTCTGCATTGAGTTCAGTATGCTATTTAATTAGCTTTTATACCATATAGTTGAGCAACCAGTAAGATGCTAATTAAAAGTACATATTTTCATTGCCCCCAAAGCTGACATATTTGCATCAGCTTCATTTGCCCCAAGACAAACAAGTAGTGGCAAAGGGCTGATAATGTTTCATGCATTGTTTCTAGCAGAAATCAAAATACTGTAATAGTTTCCTCCTGCTGGAGAAAAAAAAGAGGAGAGAGAAACTTGACCTACATAACAAGGCACAGAAGAAACTCAGTTGAGCTTCAGGGTGTTTTTGGGAGGGGGAAGAGGTTGGTTTTTTTCTCACAACAATGAAGAGTCAAACAGTTACATATGGCTACACTAACTACAACTGTTAGCACATCTGACACTTAACTACACGGCTCACTTTTAGGGCTTAAAAATTCTCCCCTTCTCTTCCAGGACATTTAATACCCTTGCCCTAACAATCTAATGAATTAACCGACTTAATTTTTAGGCTGTCCATTACTTTCCTTTAAGGTTAAGAAAAGGAAAAAGAAAAACCAACCCCCAGCTCAGATAAATCCAGCCTTTCATAGGCTCAGTACACGGAAGGAGAGGAAGAACGTCTGGTTTGGGTTTCTACAGGAACTGTTTACAGACTCCACCGGAGAGGCAAACTTTGGTACACTTTAGCATAGGTGGATTTCAAATCACCTTTCACGGACAAACACCACCAACAGCCGCCGAGTACTGCGGGTTACACACAGCTGGAGCCCGTTCCACGCCCGGGCAGCCTGTCCGGGCCGCTCTCCCCGGCCCTGCGGCCGNGGGGCCCTCTCGGAGGGGATGTCAAGGGACGGCAGGGCCCGACCGGCCCGGGAGCCGCTCCCCCGCTCCGGGCACGGCGCTCCCGCACCCAGCTGGAGCAGCTGCCGTGTGTCTGTCTGTGCGCCGGCACCACGCACGGAATGTTCCCGCACAGCGCGGCTCCCGAGAGCCAGCCCGAGCTGCAGCCTGTGAGGTGATGAATATTTACATCTGGAGTGGAAAAAGCCGCCAGCCGGTCCTCCTGCCAGCCAGCACCAGCCAACTTCCCACCGCACTTTTTCCACTGCTCAGCCCNNCCCACTCGGGAGCGGCTCGGCTGCCTCGTCCCTCTGACCCTCCTGGAGCACACGGGGGGAGCAGGATCCCGGCACCAGCTCTCCCTGCACTTACTCAGTTCTTACTTCACTATTTTTAATGGGCACTTCTGAGGACTAATTTATGAGAGTAGTCTCAAAACAGCATGTACTATTCTAGATGTAGTCTAAACAACGTACTGGCTTTGTTAAACAGTTTCATCCAGTTCTGACGTATTTACAAGTATTAAAGTCAGATGACAGTCACCATATTAGCATAATCAGTGCAAAAAAAAAAAAACAACCTATCTCACTCTCAGCTTCACCACATCACAAAACAAGACTAAAACCCTTGTTCTGTAATTAGATACCATGAAACGATGAAAAGTCTGGATCAAACTAGACTACAACCACATTCAAAATCCAGTACCACTCACTAACCCATTCAAGAGCATGGAAAACATGCCACTTCACAGAATTACTTTTCCCCACTCACATTTTATGTATCAGTATCATTTAGCTGTGGTTGCAAGAAAACACAATCTATACAAGATTTTTAAGTAGACATTTTATCCAAGGAAGGTCATATACCTTTTAGTAGCTGGCCCATTTAAAGATCCCACACACAGATAGTGCCTTACAGAGAGTTAGATGCAAAACATACCATTTCATTAGTCACTGACATTCAAGTTTCCTGTAAATTTTACCTGTTTGCTTTCCAAGTATTTTTCCTTCATGGAAAATTTACTTCTATAAAAACACCGTAGTTTACACAGTTGTCTGAAAAAGCAATTTCAGGTTTTCTTAATCAAGCAACTACCTAGCATCTGAGAGAAGTACTCAGACTATTTTCTATGAAACAGTTATTCAGTATCTACAGGAGGAATGGGAGGGGTAAGAGGAATATTTATCACATTAGTAAACATGGTACATTTAGAAGTTTTGCTAACAAGAGGCAGGAGCAACAACACCCGACTCAATTCCCACTGGGGCCAGCAGAGAGAGCATTCAGGAGCCACCAGCTGTTTTTACAGGCCAGCTAACAATGTTTTAGTGATGAGCAGCTGTCTCTAGATAACAGGCATACCTACACACCATACTGCTCCTGAACAGTCTCCCCACAGTGGGCTGCTGCAGTGCAACTGCAAAGATCCTTTTCACACCAGATATTCTTCAAGTACAGTAAAAGTAGGACAGCACGTTGACACTCCAGCTTTTCAGCTTACAGCCCTAAACCAGCTGTAGATACAAGGAGCTGAGCTCTGTGTCTGTGTGTGGATGAACACCCCAGAAATGAATGTATCTGGCCTAATAAAATGCTTAATTTAGAAAAGGCAACATTAGAAATTCTACCAAAACAAAACCTACCTTGAAGCACGTTACTCATTTATTGGTTGGGTCTCCTAAGCTCCCACAAATTCCAGAGGCACTTTACATGAGAAAAAGGTAGCACACAGAGGTATACATAGGACTTTATCCCAGGCTGCAAACTTCACCATTATAAAGTATCTACACTTCAAATACTACCAATATCCTCACAATTCTAACACTGTGCGAAATGACAAGCAATAACCAAGATAATCAGACTGTATTTTAACCCACCTTCTGCCACAAATAGGATAACACTTCTAAAAATAAAAAATATGCGGTCTTCATAACAATGGGTTTTATGGCAACACTTTGGGAGTAAGCAGTCCTACACATTTCATAAAGCAGGAAATCAGAGCCAAGTATGGTTCACCTCAATATCAAGTGAATTACACATCAATTCAGAGGCACTTGCCAATAGACATAATTGGCATCATTTAAAAACATTATACATTATAAAAACACTACTACATTATAAAAAACACTCACCTTCAACCTTTGAAGAGCCATGCCAAAGCACAGGATGTTTAGTAATGAGCCAGTTCAGAAAAACACTCTGGTTCAGATTGCAGCCCTGCCTTGTGCAGGAAACACAAGGTGTGCATGTGACCCCTAAGGAGCAAAGCCTAAGTGACTCCACAGCACCTTATGTTTACACAGCCTAGTCGTGGAGACAAGCTAAAAATAAAAATACACTTCTACTAACACATCCCTTCCTTGAAACAAACATTTTGTATTGAGTTCCTAATTTGCAGCACATAAAACCACCAAGTGCTCTCATGTAGACAGCCTTATTCCCCTTCTCCCAGAACAGATGCTCAAGTCCCCAGAACAAAGCTGAGGTCAGTTCTTGATGCTTGCAATGCATGTTAAAGAGATGCTTAGATATACCACTCACACTCTGTGTATAGTTTTCCTGATATACAAACTCAAATTTCTTGAGTGAGAAAGACTACATAATCTACAGCACACCTAGAGACATTGAAAGCATCAGAAGCTAATAGTCCCACAAAGATCAGATGCTAAGTTTCACTGTGATTTTTAAATCAAACAAAAAATAAAAACAAATAAAATAAAAATCAGCACATAACATAAAGCTGCTCAAAATTTCATACTAAAAATTTACACAAGAATGAATTCTGACAGCTTACAAAAAGTGTCCTAAAACATTGATCTAAGGTCACTACATCTTCTCAACATGAGGATGGGATTAAAGAACATACAATGCACACCAAGAACCATCACTTTTATCTCTAGTGGATCCAAAATACTTTCTCATAGAAAGTTAATTCAGCAAAGCTCTATTAGGAAACATCCAAAGGCAGCACAATAATAGCCAGTCAAGACTGGCCTAAGTTTAGTGAAATTAACTGCTTGATGCATGATGAGGCAGTTGTGCATTCTAGCAGTTTTACACTGACCTTTGCCTTCAAACATTTCCAGTATTATCAACTATTCCTCCTGTCTCACCTGCATGAATTAGCTCTCTGGTTTTAACACCACTTTTTAACACCAGACTCGTAAGAGGGGTCTCCCACACTTTGCCTGCATTGGCTCAGTGTAGGCAGTCACACTGAGCACTGCTGCAGGTACAGCCACAGCAGCGCCCATCACCCAGGCCTATCCTCCAATTCCTGCTCTCCAGATACTTTGTTTCTCATGGTTTCCCCACGGTAAACAAAATTCCTCTGGCCATTCAAGTGGCATGTGCTGTTTCCCCCTCAAATTATAACAAAGAGAAGTCATACTTTTCACTGAAAGGCAACTGAAGTGGGAAAGCTTGCATAGAAAATATACTTGAAGCTCAATGTTAAAGACATTTACAGCAGAGGAAAAAGGGTTTACCTTTGAGCAGCATGAGTGTTGATATCAATCCCTTTGACCTAACTGTGCATTCCCAGTCCATGCTGATGATTTTGTTCCTGTTCAGTTCCTATAGATAGGAAACTCCTCCTCTTTTATTCCGCATCACTGTAATATTTACTGAAGTTCTTCCCTTCTTGATGCAACTATTCTCTTCTCCCCTACTCTCAAATTCACCTACTTAATCAAAATTTTAAAAAATAAAGAATGAGTAAATAGAAGTCTTGAAGATTCAGGAGTTTTAAAGATTCAGATCTAACATGCAAAGGAAATGCACCAGTACTTGTGACTTTACAGAAAATTAAAAAAAAACACATTAAAAAAACCACCAGCCTAACATACCAGAACTTTATTCTCTGCTAACACAGCAGTTATGGCAAGTAGCCATCACAGACATTTACTCAGATACTGCTCTTACACACCCTCTCTGCCCCTCCAAGTCTGCAAACAAAGCCTCCCACCAAACTTGCTGACCTGCCTGGAAGTGTGAGTTTGAGCCATGGTTTGTTTCACTTGCCTTGCTGGGCTGGTGCCCTGGCAGGGAATCAAGGAGAACAATACCTGGCAGGGGAGAAGGGCTTCCCATTGCTCGGAAAAAAAAAAAGTGTGCTGACCACAGCAGCTCTTCCTGCACCTCTCCTTGTCCTTCCCTTGTTCCTCAGAAGAAACCAGCTGCCACTGTACCACCTCCCATTGTGATGCTGACTGTACTGAGGATACGGGGTAATACTTGCCACCTTCAATTCTACTGAAGTTCTCTTTTTGCCCTTCCTGCCCCCATTACACCAAACAACAAGATGATACTTGCACGGCATCCTGAGAAACAGACTTAATTTGTTGCAGCACAGAGAAGTGTGAAATATGTCCTAGAAATCCTGAAGGCTCATCAGTGGGCAAAAGGAATCCCTGCATGCACAACAAGCACTACCAGGAGGTTAAACTAGCACAAGCAGTCCCCTGCTCATAGATTCCCTAAAGCAGTTCACCATCCAAAATGGACTTACTTACCAACCTGCTTCCCAGGGATCTTGATGGAAAATAAAACACTAACTTGTGTAATGTAAAGCAGATGACATCACTCATGTGCAACCAGAGAGCCTTTATTCTAGATATAGTCTCCCTTTTTTATGCCTCAGAAGAAAATCAAACTTGTTTTTTTCCTTAGGGAATGCCTATAGATTTGGGAAATGCATTGACCATTGCTAAGAGGGAAGCATAACTGCCCCATGGTTACTGGGCATTACATACCTGGACAGAGAGATTGCATACCTGTCCACAGAGATAACAGTGGTCAAACCAAAATAAATGTCTATGGGGGGAAAGAGCTCCCCTTGCTCTTGAAGAAACAAAGTTATTCAGAAGATTTCTCAGTGAGATTATTTTGTTTGCCTTTATTCATTGTAAGGACTCTTAGAACCAGCACAGACATGAAAGTGCCATCAGTATTTCATGCATGCAGAGTGCTTCCCTCCCCATGTGTTCAGCTGCCTCACACACAGCTCCCTCTCCAAATTATCCCCAAGAACATCCTCAGGCTAACCTACTACATCTTTGCATTTTGAGTCAATGTAATGTTGTAATAGCACCCCAGACAGCAACTTGAACCAGCTTTGGTCCCAAAGCTAGCATGAAAAATCACCAGGCAAAGAACTAGTCAGGCCTATTTAACATGGAAGGGAATGTATTAATACAAGTGAGTTGGTTTTGGTCAGATCAACGTTGAATTGTTAAGAAAAGATGGAGAATTTTCATGACTTACAATCAACTATACTGTTTACAAGTAGCCTTTAAAAAAAAAAAAATCTCCTCCAATCTCAGTACAGCTCTGATTGCAGAGCAAGAATAACTCACATGGCTACAGCCATGTGCCTGTAGCTACAGTCATGCCACCCTGCACGAGACCAGCAGCAGAAGGAATAGGTAACGACAGTGAAGTCTTCCAAAGTCCAGCTACCTACCCAGGTCCAAGAGGCACTCTTCTGTATTGGCATTCATCCTTAATTGCCTACTTGTACATGGAGTTTCAGTACTGGGTAGTACAAAGGTAACCATGCAACTGTACATGCACCTCTAAAACAATTTTAACTTAAAAACTGGCTTCTGTCAAAACACTGAATTTAAATTACCTGCAAAGACTGAACAATTTACCACCTCCTTGAAAGACAATGATGTGAGACACTTTTGAAAATCTAAAAAATACAGTTTATCAAGCATCACATCAGAATGAAGATAGTAATTACAGCTATATTCACAGTTAAACTGCAAGACCTTATGGACTACAAGAATAACTGGACTATTACCTTAGTTGCTGAGAAGATAAAAAGCTGTGGTTATTTCTCCACCAGTAAACACTTGCTGTTAGTAGAAGTTTGTCAAAATAACAAAGAAACATTTTATAAACAGTGAAGTAGACAGAGCAAGTTCTTTTAACAAATGACATATAGCTGGTTTGTTCTCGTCAGTTATTCTGTTTTCACAGAAGACTTCTAATTTTAATAAGCAGAATTTCATTTGGCAGCAAACTCTTGTCTCTCATGAGAATCTGTATTTATAAATGTTAGCTTATTTCTAAAAATGTTTAGAAGCTGGCAGACCTCAGATCCAATAATAGTGTCAACACTGCCCTTAACAACAAAGTCCAACCTAATATGTTTCACCCCAGGGATCTGATCTGGCATGCCAAAGTTTCTCACTTCAGCAAGTAAAGAATACAGTCAGAAGGGTCAGTTTATATATTCCAAGCCTATGGGCTTGGCATATCCACAATCCCCAAAATATCCACCTACATACCACGCCAGCAGCATCTGTTTTAGCAACAGCTAAGGGCATCTAGTATGGACAACACCAAGGAAAAAGCAAGAAAATGGCAAAGTTGTTACTCGGATGGTTCTCTCTGAGAAACAGGTATGCCATGAAGAACTCTCACTGCTGAACAATGATAAAAGCACCCTTCCAACCCATGAAATACTTTTGCAAAAGAAAGACTTGCCTTGCTGTCAACAGCTAGGTACAAACTGCAGAACAGGTAAGAAAACAGTAACATAGGCTGGCATTTCAAATTAAAACCTGAGATTTTCCATTCTACAAATTGACATACTTAAAATTTTTTTTGGTGCCTAACACCTTTAAAAAGCTAAGCACCTAAAAACTAAGAATCCTTTCATGTTAAATTTTTGAGGTAGAAATTTAATAAAATAGAGTTTATATTGCCATTTTTCAGGTGGAAGGACAGAGCTGTATTGAAAGCATCTCAACTCCACCCTCCATTAAAAAGAAAAGGCTTCTGTTCCTGTTCACCCATAGCCTGCATCTGTATATTATCTCTTATCAGGTCAACTCTGCTCTCCCCAAAGATTGGAACTAGCTGGCTTCATGCATTATGAACAGAATCTGAGTGCAGCAGCCATCAGTTTGGTTGGGTTGGAGGAGTTTTTACCCTGAACAGCTTTAGGCTTTCTTTCTTTTCGAGAATCAGCTGGTTTTATTTGAAAGCACTGTGGGCAGGAGGAGCAGCTCCCCAGCACACACAGCTCCCTGCACGTGCCCTGGCAGAGCCTGTTCTGGGCTTCCTGGGCAGGCACGGCGTCACCTGCACTCATCAGCACCCAACCTGCACTTACCTGTGGCAACCCAGCCCCGAGCATCGCCCAAACGCCTTTGGAGTGACAACTCCACTGAGCAGGAAGCAGCTCATTTCCAGTTTATTGCGTTGTTGACTGGCTGCATCATTCCATGCCATGGAAAAGTTTAAGTGCTTTGTGACATTTCATTGAGAAGATACTATAAAATTAAAGTGTCTGGATCAGAGTGCAGTATAGGACACTAAAACAACACTCATGCTTTTTCAATATATATTTTTTCACTTCCTAATCTGCGTACTGTGTAGCACATCATCCTTGCTAGAAAGCTTTCCACAAATATTCCCCAGTTAATATAGGGCATATTTTATGCTTATAAAAACAAGGGCCTTACCCACATCTCCTAACAACCAACTCCACAACTGAACACACTGGTTCAGCTCACTTCCCCCAAGTCCCATGCCTCCTCATTCTTCCTCCTAAGAATCTGAATTCCACCAGCTGTTCATTATTCTCTCCTCCAGTTTTCCCCACAGATACATCCCAAAACATCTCAGCTGTGTTTCCCACAGGAGGTAGTAAACAGACTTTTGCTGAACCAAGAGTTACCTCTTTCCATACCAACCCACCAAGTAATGTGGCTGAAGTCCCTTAACCCAGTTACTACAAACAGACCCAGAGGCACATATCCAAGTTTGACTTGCAAAGAAGGAAGAAGAAGAGAAAAAGCAATCTTCAGACTGCTTGTTCCTCTCTTGTAGACAGAAAGTCATTTCTGTAAATTAGGATAATCTCAAGGAGGGAATTAATGCTTCAGAAAGTAAGAGAGGGCTGCTTTTTGTTTAATTTGTAAATGAAAACAAAATAGTCTCTACACAGAGAACACACATAGTGGAATAAACAAAGCAAGGCAATAAAAAAGTAAGAAAAGACTAGAATAAGGTGATAAAAACCAGCCAGAATGCATTTAGAGACAAACAAACCTGTTCTCCTCCTTTAACTGATCATTCATGCAATGAGGGGGAGGGAAGAGGAAGAAGCAATAACTCTCAGCTATTTAAACTGTAGTAAGGCTTTTGATGTCTTGTAACATTTCCACAGTAAAATATGACTATAGTGTAGATTCATCTGAACCACAAAGTTTTTTCCAGTTGTGCACCAAGTGTACTCTAAGAGTACATAACAAGCCTTCTGAGTTTGGCAGCAAGCTATCACCCTGATATTATGCAATGTTTTCATTAATGCTGATGGTGAAACAGTGTGTTTATACAGTTTATGAACAAAGCTGAGCTGGAAGACTTTGCAAGCACTCTGCTACCAAGTCTTGTTCTGCCTTCCAAACTCAATAAACTGCCCAAGCGACCAGAAGTCATTCGAACGAAGTTCAATAGAAGCAAGAGCAAAGCTCTGTACTTGAGAAAGGAAACAGCAGTCCAAACATGCAGCACGAAGCAGCTGACTAGGCAGCTGTACTGCAGAAACCAAATCGTGATGATATCATGGATCAAAGCCAAGTAACCTGATATGTTGTTACTGCAGAAAGACAAAAAAAAAAAAAGCCCAACCAAAACCAACTCCAAACTCAAAGACTGTATGTAAGAAAGGAAGATAAATCACTCTTCTCCCTGGCACCAGTGCAGCCTCAGCTGAAGAAACATGACCGCTGTATTTTAAGATGCTTCAACACTTCACTTTAAGAATGGCAGCACAGGGAAGGTAAAGCTGAGCAGCAGCCAGCAGTATTTGAGTTACTGCATTCCCTAGACCCAGTACAGACAGTTCTGGGAATGTGCTTAGAGCAACCACTGCCCTTCCACACTCACACCCCACCTGGATGGCTACATCCTGAGTGATGCTCATGAGATACAGCCTGGGAATGCCCTGTGCCTTTGCATGGCAAAGGAATAAGTCCACATTTTTACCTGCACTTTCAAAGCTCTGTCCCTGCTCTCCCTCACCCACAAAACAGTTCCACGGGTTTGCTGCTCCATATTCCACCTTCTCTGTACTGTTCTCACATATTACATGTTTATATCTGCAATTTTCCAACTTTCCTTCCTATAGAAGGAGGAAAGTACCTTAGGGCCAAACTCCCATGTTTTCTTCATTTCTGTCCATCCATCTCACCTCCTTAAATTTAAACATTCTGTAACACTTCCCACTGATAAAAACAGTTGCACATTTAGATCTCCTCTTTCATCTCCTGCATTACCTATCTTTGCTGGGGATAACAAGAACCTTAATAGTAGTTCAGCAAAGGCTAAACCATACCTCTCCCAATGTGCCTGGGCATTACAATCTTCAGTGCAGGGCTGAGTTAAATTCTAACAACAAGAACTGCAACCCTCTGCTCCAAATTAATTGCGGTATAATTATTTCTAAGAACAACAACAAAAAGAAAAGCCAACACATTGCAATCCTGTTTAAAGTCTGCCTCTTTATGCTTTACTTGGGGTGTGAACTTAGAGCCTTTTCAGGATTTTGAGGCTCTGTAGAGAAGTGAAGCCTGTGGCAAGCTGAGTGGTCTGCTTCTCCTCTGCCCTTTGCGATTAATTTGCGACGATTGGAAGCAGGTGACTGCACACTTGACTGCTTGTGTCCTGTGGTACAGCTGCTATGCAGAGAGCAGCGCATGTAAACATTTGCATGATTCGTGCCTCCTAAGAGTCTCTGTGGGCTGCATGTGGCATTTAGGCAGCACTTTCACAACCCCCTTTGTGCATGGTATTGCTCTGTTATATTAGCACACAGTTAAGCTGGAGGGATCCACCAAAATGGCTGGAGAAACTCTCCCATGTTTGGCAAGATCCATGGTTTGTTTCAAGACTTTTGTTAATTATGTTAAAAGAATTTCAAGACGTAACTTCTAAAGGATTTTGCCCCATTTGTGGTACACACTTTACAGTGGATAAGAATCTCAATTTATTAACTCCCAGCTTAGGGGAAAAAAGAAATAAAAAAACAAACACAAAAAATACCCCAGCAACCTAATAACTTGCTTTCTGTACAAATTTGGTTCCCTTTACACCAGATCAGTTAAAAAAAGGCATCTGATCACTTATCACACAGCAACTGAAAATGTTTCTAATGTTCTAACTCCTTCTGCCTAAAAATTAAGAATGAAATAGACAAAGGTCATATAGATGTTGAACTGCTAGAGCAGAACATTTTAAAGCTGCAAATACTGATTTGGGTTTTACCTGGCTATTTTGAAAGATAATTTCACCCTGACAGTAAAGAGTTTTCAAACTTCAGGATCTGGTATTAAAATCTGAAGAGATTTTAAAAACAACCAGCCTTGCTGCAGTTGATGGTGTGGAGGTTTAAGCAGTTAAGAAACAAGGAGGAAAGCAACAAGAAAGGCCCATTTCAAAACAGCAGCACTTAAACCCCAACAATTTATGATTGCTTCTGTACTATCTGTGCTATCATCACACCATATAATCCTTGCAGCACGCACAGACAAGAAATCTACCTAAGAGTGGTCACTTATGCAGTGTCGCTA
The DNA here is from genome assembly GCA_013400955.1 of Drymodes brunneopygia. NCBI lineage: Eukaryota > Metazoa > Chordata > Aves > Passeriformes > Petroicidae > Drymodes > Drymodes brunneopygia. Next base: position 290,137 of record VZTZ01051050.1, read on the forward strand.
TTAGCAAACGTGTCATTAGCAAACCTAATTAAGATGTGTATGTCATGTAAGTGTTAGCATTTAATACGTGAGTATCTGAGCTATATAAAAGTGTTTCTCAAACACCAGTGATTATAACAGAAACAGAACGTGTTTTTAAACTGAAACTAACCAGGTAATCAATAGAATCATCAAAGCTTTAAGAAACGTGGATTATTGTTTTTAATTAACATTCTGAATACTACGATGAACACTCATAAGATTTGCTTCAAAAAATAGTGTTGCTTTAACTAACACGAATCAATAATCACTGCTCCTGTGGATCAAAATAGAAGTCATGACATATTTCCAACTCTAGGGGCATCAGCAGCTGTTGCTATACGGCAAAAGGGCTCAAATGTTATGAACATATACGTAGACTGCCGTCTTGATTTTTCTGCAAAACCAGATGTCAGTAATCCGATAAGATGTAATCAAATAATCGTGAAAAATTTGTATTTCACCACGCTTGTTATGAAATATCTCCATTATAACTGGGGAAAAAAGCACTGTCAGTTTATAAAACAACACAGATGTAAGTTATGGTTATTTTCAGGGTGTTTTTCAGCTATATTTGGACATTTCTGTACATCTGCTGGCTTTGTCTGTCGATGCCCGATTTGCCTTTAAGCGACTCTCAGCTCAGCACTGCAGGACTGTGCTAACGAGCCGGCTGTGTCTGACACACGAACTGCAGCATTCCCACAGTAAAAGCACTTCGCCACGGCGTTAGTCTCCCTTCCATCCAGCCAAGACAATGGGAAGCCGAAGGACAGGCAGGACACGGGGCTGGAACCCCCTTCGCCGGGCACCTTCCGCATCCCACTCCCGCTGGCATTTCCCGAGCTGAGCCCGAGTACCTGGATCCCTTCCCAGCCCCCAAAATGACAGCGGAGGGGATAACGAAATAGAGCGATAACATCGAAACAAAACACCGGGCTACTTCTAAACCTACAGACAAAACAAACAAAAAGAAATGTACCGATGAGCCGTTTACCTCGTTCCGGCTTCATCTTCCCTGCTGCCTCAGCGAGCTCTGACAGGGCCGAGTGCTGTCCCCGCGGGGCCGGGCTGTCGCTGCCCCGGCCGGCGGTGTC
>VZTZ01051050.1:291539-325354 GCA_013400955.1 Drymodes brunneopygia
CCGCCCCACGTGCCGCTCGGCGGCCAATGCCCCGCGCCGCTCCCTGCCCGCCCGCCCGCCGTCCGGCAGCTCCGTTGTCACGGCAACAGCGCGGCCGCGCAAGGCTGGGCACCGTGCAGTCCCGCTCGGGAGCGCGGTCCCCGCTGCCCGGGGACACCCCATCCCCCGCACTGCAAACGGCGCCGCTGGGTTTATGGGTTCGCGCAAACGGCATCGTCCCTTCGCCCCTAACCCCCCCGCCGGGGGCTTTGGCAGTCAGGCTCCCGCCCCGGGCAGGGGAGCGGCCCCTCGCTCACTCACCCGGCTCGACGGGGGCTGGCGCTGCCTCTCACTGCGCCTTTCCCGCAGTGCCGCCAGCCGCTGGCCGCCTTCCCTCCCCGGCCCGCACGCGTGTCCTCCCCCGCTGACCCTGCGTGTGCCCACGGGCGCCCGAGCCCATGACCGCCGGGCCTTAAATGCACGCGTGTATCGGCGATTGCAGGTGTGAAGTGCCCGCCGGGGGGATGCCGAGCCCCCGCCCGCTCACACCCGCTCAGGCCGGGCTGCGGGGCGGGGAGCAGCGCTGAGAGCGTGCCTGCCCCGGGGCAGCGCTGCCCGCGCCCGCCCTGCCCCGCAGCGCCGTGCTCGGCGCTCACTTCACGCTGATAACTACATTGTGCGGAGGAACAATGGAGTCAGCTGGGCTGCGGTTACACAACCGCCTTAATCCAGCAGAAATTCAGGTTTTCCTGAAAGGGACGGGCCGGCGCCATCCCTCACGTCAGGCCTGCCTGGTAAAGCAGGTCAGGAGCAGGGCTGCCGAGTGCGGACCCCCGCCCATGCCCCGAGCCCCCGTCGCTATAGACGCACTGCTAATGCACCACGGAAAACGGGGGAACAAACTGCCCTGGTGACGGGGATCCCTCTTTCACCAGGGTCACAGACCTAGGCCGGCTAAAGTGACTTACAGAGTGCAAAAAGAACTGCTTGAAAGGAGAAGTTGCACTGCAGAAGAGCTGGAATGTCAATGTACAGCTTACCTGGAGACTGTGCCAGAGCCAGGCCGGGCCCCATGGACAGATCTCTTGCTCGGATTTGGACTTGGTCAGAAAGATAGATGAGACAACAGAGCGTTTCTCGTGCTTTTAGATGGTCCCATAGCTGAGATGTACACAGACACTGCCACATCTCCAGTCATTACACTGGTAATTCCTTTTACTGTGGTTCTCCACAAACATCCCATCTCGTAGCCTGAGCCCTATGGGAGGCACTCCTTCCCTACAACAAGGTGACTTATACATACACAATTCTTCTGACCCCTGTGCATGGCCCAGCGATTTCCCCATTCTTTCTAGTGTGCCAGGATCCCTGCAGATGTGGGTACATCTGGCTCCTGCATAGCCACTCGTTTCTCACAGCTAGCTGAGCAGCCACTGGAGGTGTTGCAAAGAATGTAAAATTCAAGAACAACTCAGTTCTGCACTGTTTGGCTTGTATGAACTGCACCTATTTCCTTCTCTCATTTATCAGTTGTGTATCATTACACTGGGAGGGTCCTTCACAGAATAAACTGTGCAGTAAACACCTCTCAGTTCAGTCACGGGCAAGTGGGAGGTGCAGTGCTTTGATTTTACACTGGTTAGTACATGATTGTCACTTCTGTTGCTGTGTGACTGCTGCAGACGTGTTTGGTAATTACAGATCTCAGGGCTCTGTGCCGGATGCACTGTAATTGCAAATGTGGCAATCCAGAATTATAAAAGGAAGAATTTGACTGAGCAATAAATACTGTGGGTGCATGTAGATGAAGTTCAGTGTGACTCCAGTGGCCATGATTCAGCCACCTGTCAGATCCTCCTAGTCATCCTAATGAAAAGTCACATCCTTTAGGACACTAATTGTTGCTGTAGGACACTGCAAATTAGTTTGTACCTTGTTCTAATATTGGTTTTACAGCCAAAACCAAATCTGCCTTTCTACTATTTAATTGCAATCGTAGCTATTTAGCATTAAGCTTCACATAGTATTTTTTAATAGTTTTAAAAGTTTTAATCTCACTTTGACACTTTTTATAAAGCAGCTCATCAGATGCAAATGGACCCAACTTCCGGGAAAATGCTCTCTCAGAGTACTGTTTCCATTTTAATTAATGAGCCAACTAGCTTCCCATTACCTGGTAGTTCTTGGGAGTTCAAGCCAATGGGAAGTTAAGTGCCAGCCTGAAAACCACTGATCATTAAAAAAGTTTTAAGGCATATGACGAGAGAAAGCCACATCTGGTGTGCGGTCCTACTCCATGTGACCATGTAGGAGACTTTAGGTTCAGCTTCCCCTCTTGAGTCAGTGCATTGCTGGACCCTGAGAGCCATGGGTATGTCTGAGACACATCCTTCAGGTCCTGCTTCACTTCAGACGAGGAAGGACTGTTTCCCTTTTGACCACATAGACACATAAATGATCTGAAAAAAAGCAGAGCACCAAATTTTAAATTATCAGAGAGATATAATTATACAATATTCCATGTATAATAATAAAAGCAAATTAATGATAAACATCCCAAACAAATCTGTGGGGTTAATTTGGGTAAAACAGCTAAAAATGTCCTTGAACTCATAATTTTCCTCTGAGTCACGAAAAAATTATCAGCATGAATACACAGAGAAAATATGGGATGAGGGGCTTTAACCACGGGAATTTGCTTACACACACTTGGAAATCTTATGAGAGCAATGACAGTACTGAAATGCATTTCTGACCTCAGAAGCTTAACATCAACTTAAATATCCAAAAAGCACATGGTTGCATTACACATCACACAAAAGCAGGATTAGCTTAGAAACACAAACAGAACTTTAACTGCCAAGTCTAAGCCAACACACACTTCTGGGAGCACAAGCAGGGACAAAAACAGGTTTCTGTCTCATGGCTGCTTAACCCCCCTGTCTAAACAGGTGAGAGCTTAGGCTGCAGCATCTGTGTGGACAAAATGGCTCTTGCACACCCAGTGTGTGAGTTTTGGTGGCAGCCTCTTTCCTGGTGGAAACCTCAACAGGGCCACCCTATCTCCTTTTCCTGAAATGTGCCAGACCTTTTATTTCTCTTGTGAACGTGTGAAACTTGTCTCAAACTGGCCACTGGATTTTAAAATGTCCTCACTTGGGGCAACATGATACAGTGATGTCTCATAAGTCTTGTTCATATAGAAATTAAAAAGAAACAAAAAACCCCAAGATAAATGTATGGCTGTGTTTTCTTCAGCACTGTAGGCTGTTGGCACAGTCCCTGCAACCTGAAACAGTGTATTTTAGGTTCCATCCCAAGTGTCTTTTCAACTTTAGCTGTCAAAGAAGTGCTGTCTGATGCAGCAGATCAAGATTCCAGTGATTCCTGGAGACAACTGCTGCCTGTTAAGAGATGTGGCACAACTACTTTTGACGTGGCTGCCACCTCTGTGGTATAATGCCACCACACTTGGGAGAATATTATTGCAAAAGGATGAAGACAATCAGAAATAGACTGGAAGGTATAGGGTGCACTGGAATAAATTTTAACTGTGCTAAAAAATCCTGTGAAGAATCAACTATCATTTGTCACCAGTAGTAACTACTTTGCAAAGAAATTAGTTATGTGCTGATAGGAATTTATTAATTCACAACAACTAATAGATTCCTACAAGCTGTTACTGAAACTGAATTATACACCTTTATTTTATACAGATGGGAATGGAAAATTCAAACCTTCAACCCAGGATGTCCAATATGCCTGTAACAATACCAGGCATTTAAATAAAACAGCCTGATTTTTAAAGAAAAACTTGCCTCAAATTGACTTCAGCAGAATTTGTCACTCCTGCAGTATTTTTAAAAACCAGTCCACCTCTACTCAGGTTCCTAATTATGGAATTAGGCACCCAATTTTAGATGCTTATTTTTGAAACTGACCCATGGGCTTGATTGTCATCTTGTTGCATCAGCTCTCCCTGGTGCAAATGCATCAATTAAGACAATGGAGATGCTTCTATAGGAAGCCTGTCCCATGTCTGGAAAATCGGGATCTGTGACAGAGTAGGAACAGCAACATTTTAGTTTTCTTTCTTAGAAATACACCAACTGTGGTCATAGTGTTAAATATTTTGAACAGAGTGAACAAACATAGAAAGTGTAATCTAACAAGTGCTCTGCTGTTAGACCCTGTTGCTTTCTAACTTACAGGGATTCTTCTTTTCATGCAGTTCCTAGCAAAGTCCTCCATTGCTTACTTTCACTACTACTTGTCCCTTTCGAAGCAAAAACATATGGCTCTTAACATGTTCTTACCTGCTAAATCCACTTTTTGAAATCAGTAAAATGACATATTGGGTTTTTGGTTTTCCTCTGTGTACTCTCTGAAATTCCTTTATTTTCCAAGTAGTGCTTTCTCACTGGAGACACAGCCAAGACTAAATTGAGGAGGAACTAGGAGAACAACAGAGAAGCAATTGCCCTCCTCTTGAAAGGAAAGCTTATTCTCCTCACCAGAAATGGTTTCCTGGATTCAACACTTTGCTGCAAAACTTTGTTTACATACAGAAGATTCCTTTCGTTGGAAACAACCCGGTCCATGTCCTGTGCTGCTCCTCAAGTTTCCCGTGTCACATGGGATGCCCTGTGCCTTCTTTACTCTCCTGGCAGCAGCAGCAGGAGCTTAGCACCTCTCAGGATGGAATCTCTTCTCCTGCCAGTCTTCCAGAGGCTGAGGTCTAGCAGTCAGTCAGGCCTTGCCAACAGAAACTGAGCCCTTCCTGCATGGCTGTAATTCACCTTGGGAAAAGCAACTTGCATAATCTCTTCTCTATTTGGAGCAACTCCTGAACTGATATTTCATAAAGTTTGCATGCTTCTTTAGTATCTGATCTGTGATGTGTAATTAGATACCAGCTCCAGATGAGAACAGTGCAGTCTCATCTGAAGTGGTGACTGGTAGCAATGGAAATAGAGAAATAAGATGGTAAAAACCAAGAAAGGTTCTGCTTTACAAAAATACTAATGACCTGTTCTTTTAAATGTCAAGCTAAGCAGACACCTACTCAGTAAGATCATTAAGTTTTATTGCATCAGCACTTGACTAATCAGGCAATAATGCCCTGAAAAGTAAATGATTGACTTGTGAATAGTTCATCAATCTCTGAAAGAGGGGAAAATTATTTTCTTTTACATAGAAGATCTTTTCTGTGGCTGTAATATTAGTTCTAGACTGAAAGCAGGTTTTTGAAATGTTTTTTCAATGTTTTTTCAAGGGTATTGTGCAAGTCCACTGATGAATCCTAATGTTACACAACGTTTACCCAGGACTAAGCTTGATGGAAATATTAATCAGAAAATATATAGGTTTCCATATTAAGGTTGAAGTTTTTGCAGCAACAGCAGGCCCTGACCAGAAGCTGGAGATGTACGTTTGCCAAGGGAAACAGCAAGATATTGCCAGCAGTAGGTTTGGGGAAAACGGAAGCACAAGAACTGTTTTCAGTCTAGGCCATCTCTCTCCCCTCATCACTGTTTATTTCTGAGCAGGTACATCCAATTACTCAATGCAGTGATCCATCAGGAATCCACCCACCCCATTTGCATTATTTCCATTAATTTCAGTGGAAAGTGAGTGCATAACACTTGGAAGGAGGTGATTGGAGTTTTGCAATGCTGTTTTCCTATAGTTAATGAGTTGATCTATCTTGCAGTAATTCCAACACAGTTGTGTGGAAGTAATTGCACCAAATTAATTGCTGGTGTAACTCCATCTGGTAGGAGTTCACAAAGTTCAACTGCTGGTGCCTCTGCCAGCCCTGTTTACTTTCCCTCTCCTTCTGCAGCTGCTGGGTCATGGCTTTGCACTTCACTGGTTTGGTGGCACATCCCAGCCAGCTTCTGCCTCTCAGGCAGCTGCCCCATTTACAGCAGGACTCAGGCTCACAGCCTTTGCCCTCACATGCCTCCCCTGATGCCAGAGCTTGTACCACAAGTGTTGCTTACGGGGTTTCTCTCTGCAGAGTTGCCATCCCGGTCAGCCTGTCAGGAAAGGCTTTGGACTTGCCATTTTCAGGCAGTGCTCATCCTCTGTCACATGAGTACCCATTCTGTGGGGGAGGCCAGCAGCAAGGCAGAGCCAGCATCCCTCCAAAGGGCCAGCTTGTCACACGTCTCACCCTGCAGCCAAGCTGTGGCACCAGGGACAAAACTGACAGTGAGCATGTGCACAACATATTAAAGGATGGCCTCAGCCACACTGACGAGTGTGCTGGAATTACACACAACTTTCCATGGGCACTGTAAATGAAAAGGATAATTCATTTATGTAGAGAAGCAATTACCTTGCTGGAACAACAAGTCCAGCCTACAGTTCCACCCAAGCTAAATTAAGGCCACAACTCCTACTAGACTTATGAGAGTAGGGCAGGAAAGTAGCACATTGTTAAACACAAGGCAATGTTTAATGTAACCCCATGCCAGGTTTACAAGAGAAGTCATGTATCATTTACTAAAGCAGTCAGCGAGTTGGGGCTTATTAAGTAAATGTCAGAGCTATGGAAAACTGCCATGGCCTTGTTCTAAAAATTTAATCCCATAGTTATTAGCCATAGTCCATTTAGTATATTCATGGTCATTTAGTGGCCTATACTACATGTTAATAGCAAAGACTGATTGGAAATGGCACTGAAAAGAATGGGTTGCACATAGTCATCAGGATTGATTTTTTCAACATAATTTGAAATATACCCATATTCAGGTTTAACTGGTTTCAAATTTTTGTGAGTTTATTTTTCTTCATTTTTTTATGTAAAAACTATTCCCTAAAACTCCACTCACAAGCTGCTGTCCTGTAATCCTGTGACTATAGTGAAGAATACTGTGGCTCGCCTCACTTGTTGGCAAGGTCAGTTATATCAGTCCTGGGCCCAGCTCCACTGTCTTCATTCTCCAAATCCCCTTGATGCACACAAAACCTCTGTCTCTCACCCCAAGCATAGTGTTTGTAAGTTTTACTGTACCTAAAGCAAAACAATTGCTCTTTTCAGGAGTTTGACATCCTCAAAGTGAGAGCATAATAGCAACTAGAGCAAAAAAATGAGCATTAAAGCTGAAAGTCCTGGTTGTGCTTCACTGGGTGAAAATAAACAAATATATATATGTATATAAATCTCTGTGCCTGCCAGATGTCATCAATAGTGAAATCCTTGGCCATACACAAAGGTCAACTCCCCTTCAAACAGAAGCAGTTAGGATTTCAGCTTGGGCTATGCTGGGTAGAACTTTCTCTCCTATTTTCACACCAGGTCAATTATAATTTTAATCCTTACAGTTGATTTATTCTCATGTTGCATAACATTATTTGAAAGGGAAGGGAAGCCTACATTCCTTCAAAGATCTCAGAGGCAATAAAGTACAGTATGTATACTAAACTAATAAACAAAATTGCAGAAAGTTATTGAGTTGCTCACCTTTGGATGTCAATTAGAACTCAAAAATGAGAGAGATCAGTGTACACATTTATAATGAAGTCAATACTTCCTTAATTAGGCTGGGTATTTTCTTTCAAACTAGCAATACAGTTGGAATATTGTAGCTGTATCTGTGCTCATATTGCTTTTGGCTCCCTCTGAATTTCTTGGCTAATTTATTTCCCCTTAAAGTTGTTTGACTGAGTTTCTTTCTTTACACAAAACGTAAGCAGTGTCACTGCCTGGAAAACACAGAGCCTGATTGTTCTTACAGCGGTGCAGATCAGCAATGATGCCACCAGTCCATAGAATTACATCAACACAAAGATGACGTCAGAGAGACGGTAACCAAAGTCCTTTTCTCAAAGTTAATGTAATTGTTTTTGTCTGAAAAAAGGAAAGATGAGTACAGAGCGCATTTGTTCTCTTTCTCAACTGAAGTGTCAAAGAATCACTGTGGTTTTGGCATCTGATCTGTGTGGGATTTGCACATGGATCACGTTTCAAAAGCAGGGCTTTAGTCACAACCCACCATGCTCAGGGTCCATTTCCTCCATCCAGTTCTAAGGAAGGGGAGGGTTTTGCTCCTCTTCATTCATTATTGAGACTGCTTTTGCCTCTGTCCAGAGCCAGTAGCAAACTGCCATCAGCTGTCAGCAGCAGAGTTCCAGCAAGGAACATGTGGTGCATTTAAAGCCATTGCTCAGCTTTGTTTCACCAAGTCACTGCACATTTACTGCTTCAGATTTTTCCTTGGCAAATGAAAGAACATCATAAGACTTGTAGTATTTCCCCCTCTTTACATACATAGATATATTGCTTATGAAAAGGGGATTCTGGTTTGCCTCAGGACGCTGCTATAGATCACAGCATCTTTAGGACTGTTCTATCTTATAGCAGGTACCTTCCTGCCATAAATCACGTGAAGTTGTTTTTCTCTGCATCCTCCGTGTCTCTGGTCACTGTAGCAGTGAATCTTCATCGCTGGTTTGCCGTCAGCCTTCTGGATTCACCTCCCTTAGGCTTAAAAATCTGGAAGCCAAGTCCTCACTGCAATGGGCCAGGTGGCAGCTGTCCTTGCCAAAGCACACTCAGCCAGGCACGGCAGAGGTGAGCGGCAGCTCGGGGACAGAGGGTGCTGCCAGGGCACCTGTGGGCTGCCACCAGCACTGTCCCCACGGTCAGCTGCCACCAGCACTGCCACCCTGTGCCACACACTCACTGCCACCAGCACTGTCCCCCTGTGCCACACACACACACTCACTGCCGCCAGCACTGCCCCCCGGTGCCACACACTCACACTCACCGCCAGCAGCCCTGTCCCCCTGTGCCACACACACACACTCACCGCCAGCAGCCCTGTCCCCCTGTGCCACACACACACACTCACTGCCGCCAGCACTGCCCCCCGGTGCCACACACACACACTCACCGCCAGCAGCCCTGTCCCCCTGTGCCACACACACACACTCACTGCCAGCAGCCCTGTCCCCACGGTGCCACACACACACACTCACTGCCAGCAGCCCTGTCCCCACGGTGCCACACACTCACTGGCACCCGGCTCTGCCGAAGCCGCTGCCCGGGGCGCAGGGCTCAGCCTGCACTGTGGGATTTCCCCTGCTGATAGCACACTGCTCCAGCTGCACAGTGGGCACCCAAAGGCTTTACCTGGCAGCAGTTCCAGGTGGTTGTATAACGCTGTCTCGACAGTGCATTAGCAGGGATTAAGCTGCACTTATTACACAAGTGGGAGCCTCACGATCTGACTGACATGCCCTGTCCCTCCAGCAGCTTCGATATGAAGCTTCTGACGGAGTGATTCAGAAATTGCATCCAATTTGAGGGGTTGTCCTTTTTTACATCATTACTCAAACACCAAAAGATCTCGAGGTGCAGATCAGTTCTTAACAATCTTACCCAGAAAAGCAGTAGCTTGAAATTTATTTACAAAATAAAGCACTTGAGCTGTCACAGTATGAGAAGAAGCTACAGCATGTGTTGGAGAGAAAACCCACAGATTTCCTCACACTTCCCCAGGATGAGGGAAGATATATTTTCAGGGGAAAACACATTAAATTACAGATGAGAAGAAGCTGCTGAATCTAGACACAAGAAAAAGACTGATCAGCTCTGATCAGACAGTGGTGGTCCCCACTGGGCCCCCAAATTCTGCTCTTACCCACAGTTGCTAGGAATTGCCAGTGCAGCACTGCCCTCAGAGCTGTGGAGCTGGAGAATCTCAGGGAGGCAGGTGTGCATTTCTTCTCTCTTTTGGCGGAAGACAAACAACATTTCATCCTTTGAGCATTTCTGTGAAACTGCCGGGCCATGTCCCAGGCCAGCTGTCATAAAGTCTATCTTTGTAGAAATGGAGGAAAACACGAGTGAACATCTGCCTAGCACATGTAGAAGCTGCAGCTCCGACAGGTGCTGGAGGATGTAAACACATACAAACATTGTTTGATTGTAAAATTCCTCCACCTTTGTCTCCAACCCCCCAGCCAGAGCGGGTGGGGGGCACTCCTGTACCAGCTGACCCCCTCCCCTCTGCCCCAGGACAGCCCAGGGGTGACACACACACTGTCAGCACGCTAAGGTTTCATGCCAGAGGACTTCAAGGAGGCTGAATTCCCCCAGGAGATCTCTGCCAGGTGTGGAACACTGGCTGCTTTATGCACAGGGGTGAGAAAGGCAGTGTTTACCTACTGAAATAGCTGGAGTTTAATTATTTATTTTTCATGGCACATAGAGTCTCTGTTGAGTAATGAGACTCCATTGTGTGCCAAGGGCAGCAGACATAGAGGAGGAAATATTATTTCCATGAAGAGGCTGTATCCTGGAAAGCTAGGGCACAAACACATAAACAGAGAAAGGAGTTGCCAACGGTCATATTTTAAAAAATTAAACAAATAAACACAAAAATCACTCATTAGTGAATTGCTATTATTACTTTTTCACTTACTTTAGAGATTTGTTAAAACTCATTTTCATTGTAATAATTTTATTAATTAAATAAAAAGTAAACATTAAAATGCCAAAGGAGTAGCTATGATTCTTGATGTTTACTGTGTGGTAGTTTAAGTACTGTCATTGAAAGAAGACAAAAATAAGAAAAAACATTAAGTTTAGCCAGAACACAACGTTCAGAACTATAGGCAGGAAATGAGGATTCACAGCAACTACCTGTGAAGAGCTTCATATTTTCAATTATTTGCATTTCATCTGGGAGATAGTTTGAAGTAGCACTTTCTTAGTCACTTTGAGTGTCTTTTTTTGCAGACATTACAATATGCTTGAAAAGACAGGTTAAAAATACCCAAAATATCTGTGTTAACTGTGCTGAAACCAGTGAACCTTAAGGAAAATGTGTGTTGCCTGCAATACTCTGTCCTGAACAGTACTTTCAACATGTTAAAATGCAGAAGCACAATTAGAGGGTTTTAAAAAAAGCTGCACCCTGCCCTAACCTCTCCCATGCTGGCTTCACTTGATGGCCTCCTCTTGGCAGCAGTTCCCTTGTCTTCACTTGACTCCAGCTGCCTCAGAGGTCACATCCAGGTTCTTCTCCATCTAATGAAGAAAATTTGAAATAAGAGAGCAGTGTGAGAGTACAGTTTGCTAACTTACCAAAGACCAGAAAAACTGAAAAGGGAATAGCAAGGGCCATAAAAAACAATGAGGAATAAAAAACAGGTTACTGGAGAAACAGCCCTTTTCCTGTTGCTGCTCTGAAGACACACACAGTCTTCAGAATCTTCCACTGTCTGGTTTTGCACTAAAATGCCTTAAAACCTCTGACTTTTCCATCTTTTCAAGTTTGGATTTGTCATCAGGTGTTAGCAGATTACATGGACCACAAGTCTCCTAAACAGCCTCTTTTGGTTTATATACATTAATTGATCCTGCTGTCAGCCAGAGGGAGATGCATCACCAGTAGGATAATATATAAAGCTAAGTGCTGTCTTGCTAGGGAGTGTAGAATAATATTCTGATTTTTATAGCACCTTCTCCCTAAAGCCCTCAAGGCACTTTACAAGGAAGATTGAATTAAGCTTGTCAGCACTCTGGATGGGAAGTAAATATTTCTTTTCTATGATGGAGAAGGGAAACTGAGGCATTAATATTAAGTCCTCAGCAAAGGATGTAGCTGCTGCTTTCCAACCCTTTAAACTTCTCACATGATTTAATTAAGCACATACTCAAGTGTTTTGCTGGAATAATGCCTGAGAAAAATGCTACAACCACACTGCCAATTCAGACTGCAGCTGTGAAAACACCATGGGTTCCCCATCACTCATTCTGTAATAAGAACTTTATTTTAATCTGCTGGTTTTGCTTAAATTAAGATCACATCTTTCGAGTCCCACCTACCTGGTGCGTTGCTGCCTGAGCCTGGACGAGTCCTGGGATGTGACATCTTAGGAGGCCATTGTGTCTCAAACCTACTCTTTGGTGTCTCTTCAGTCCTACTTTTCCCAGCTCTGCCTGACTTCTGATCAGACAGATGTGCCTTTCCCTCTCCAGTTGGGCTGTTGAAGGAACAAACAAGACCTGAGGTTCTCCTTGGGGCAGGTACTCAGCTGGAGGGCCTGTGGCATCTCCCTGGGGAGCAACATGTGCACTCTGTACCCAGTCACACAGTACTTCTGGGCTGAAATCCTTAAAAACTGGCAGCAAACCTACATCCAAGTCCCATATATGCTCTGTTCTCCCTTCCTTAAAGGGTCTAATGGCTAATTGCAGGAGCCTGGTGGGACTGTGGAGATGCAGAGCTTACAGCTGTGTATTCATTCCAGATGCTGTCACTCTCCTCCTCAACGTGCCAATGACCACACTGAGAGCCAAATAAAGTGAACTTGTTTCTGTCCCTTATTGCACATGACTTCCTGCAATTTAGCCTTTGCCAAGTGAAGCACAATGTAAAAAAATTAGTGAAACATAAGAAAGGAGCAATCTAAAGCACTTCTAAGGTCAAATGCTTTGGAAAAAACAGGGCTGTATAACTCTTCAGGGATTTTAAATCTGCTTTTAATGCATATCCTCATACTGATGACCCTACATAAGCAAGCCTGACATCAAAACAACCCTTTAGAATTAATACATAGATAATGCATCGTTACTAACATTATATACACTCTAATTAAAGAGATAAGGAACATATAATTTCTAGTAGAGGTGAATGAGCTAATTACTCTAGGTAGGCCTCCTTCAGAAGTGAGTGACACTGAAAAAGCTGCCGACACCCAATTGAGGCAAAGCTCACTAAAATTAGTTGAAAGACTGATGGGCCACAGTCAGCCTTGCTCTGGCCACTAATTTCTCCCTCCAGAGGTTCATGGAAACCTCCATCAACCTGAGAAAACTATTATCAATCCCAAATGTTAATATCCTTCAATAAACTCTCAAATATCACTGCACTGATTTACAATCAAAAAGAATTGCAGTCGATAGAATTTGGCATGTCTTATGGGCCTTCTGGTTCTGAAGTTTTTAAGGATTACCACTGTGACTTTTTTCCTGACTTTCACTGTTCAAAGCAACATCCCAAGTGAAAGTTACAGTTCTCATTTGCCTCTCTCTAGCCAGTGAGGCTTTAGGGAAAGGGTGGATTTTGTGAGACTTCTGATAAAATTGGAAGCAGACAGTCACATAAATCTGAAGGCAAGTTGTTCCTTTGAGCATCCAAAAAGGGCTTCAATGGAGCAGGACAGGTTTGGGAGCAGATCGGGGGCTGGGGTCAGCCCAGCACCTCATGGGATTGCTCTTAGCCAGGCTTGTACTTTACAGTCTTTAAAACCCCTATAAATAGAATATTTGGTCACCATCAGGGATGTAAACTCACTGCAAAACGTTCCATATCCAAATCAGAGCAGTTCAGCTCATACCAGCTGCACTCTGTAAGAGAAGCCTGCTGAAATGTCTGATGTACATCCAGCCCTTTCCCTGAGCCTGCTGGCAGAGCTGGGTCTGGCATTACAGCCCATCCCTTGCATCTCCCCCTTGTGAATCACCTCCTGTCTGAGCCCTGCCCGGAGGGATGGCTGCCCCAGCTGCACTCCTGGGCAGCAGAGCCATCTCCTCCAGCACAGCCATCTCCTTCACACAGCCCTTTGTCCCCTGGCAAGGGTGGGATTAACCTGGGGAGCAGGGGTAGGGAACAGACACGGAGCCACTTTCCAAGGGGTCCTGTCTCCCAGCACAGTTCCTGCCTTCACTGAGCAATGGCTCTGAGCAGCATCTGCAGTCTGGCTGCAAGGGCAGACAGGAGCCCAGCACTTGGGTATCCTTGCCCATGTGCCAAGGGCCTGATCCACAGCCCAGCAGAGCCACAGGAGATCCTTGGGCACAGAGACCCAACTCCCTCTGCCTAACTCCATGAATCAGGCCCCAGAGTGTCTCATTTCTCATCAATACTCTGGATAGCTGTGCTTTCCCCTGCTGCCTTTGCTGCTTTGGCCTTCATCACCACCTGCACCTCTTCATCTGCATGTTCCTGCTCAAAATGAGTATGCAGAATTTCCTTGCACCTTTGTAAAGCACGGGGCAAGGGCTGCACAGAAAGGAAAGACAATGACTGTTCCTTCTTGTGTAAAAGGACACTTTCGGCCACGTTTTTCCTTGGGGCTTTCACTCAGAGTATTTTGTAAGTGGATTTCTTATCTTGTTTCCTAACTTTGGGACTCCAGTGATCCAGACAAACCAGGCAGCTGAAGAAGTGACTCCTGCTGGTAGCTCCACACTGCCTTCCCACAAAGACCAGGGGAGAGATCAGCAGATTGGTACATCAGGGAAGCCAAATTGTGGCTCTCAGCAGAAGTGCCTTGGAGCCCCCCAGGTTGTGCTGCCCAGAAGATGAGCCAAGGCTTTAGGGTGCTGGCTTTTCATCATGACACCAACCCTCATGCATTATCTCATGCATTATCATTTCTACAAAAATCTTTATATTTTTCCTTTCTCTATCCACCCCTCAGCAGGAGTGCCAGGCCCCACAGCTCAGGTGTGTGCTGGGCAGGTGCCCAGGGTTGCTCCCAGGTACAGGAGCTGAGTGCACCCCGGGGTGTCTGTGCTCTCCCAGCCTGGCCAGGCTGTGCTGGGAGCTGGCCCTTCCCAGGCTGCTGAGCTCAGCAGTGGCACTGGCTGGGGTTTTCCAAAGCAAATCACAATGGCTCATTTGCTATTTTCAGTGCCTGCTAAGAATATGACCAATTTTCTCTTATTCCTACAAATCCAGCAACCACATAGTGTTTCACTACCATAAAGAGTAAAAAAATGTCCAGTCCAGGATTTAAATTAGATCCAGGAAACCTCTGCTGTCTTTTCCTGTATAAAAGATGTTTTTAAAATAAAAGACAGTTTGAATGTGGTTTTACAGTCCCAAACTGCAGCCCTATATCTGTCATTAGAAGTGTCAAATTTCATGGAGGGAAATTACTGAAGTCATTTGTATTTTAGTAATATACCTAAATGGAGTCAGGATTTGTCCAGACGGGTGGAAGTGAGAGGGTTGCAGTGAGCAGGAGGGCTCCCTGTGGGCTGTGGGCAGAGCTCTGCCCCTGCCCAAGGGAAGAGCAGGGCTAACCAATCTCAGCAGCACAGCCCTGCCTGGTGTCTGGCTTTATTCATCTGAGTAGGAGACAGCCATGGGGCACCAAGTCAGTTCTGCAGGCTGGGTGCTGCTACATCATCTTCCTTTTCATATTTAATTTCTTTTTGTTGGTGGCGTATGGACATTTTCCTCAGATGAAATTAGAAGGTGGTCAGGGGGCTGGGGAAGCTTCACCCTCCCACTACATTGGCAAACTTCTTCACAGCTCACTCAGCAAAAAATCTGCTTTGCTGAAATAGACCATGCCTCACCCCTAATTTGAACAGCTGGGGACTCCTACAAACTTACACCTGCTCAACCTGAGCCTGAAATAACACTGCAGCCTGTTCTGCCTGCTTTTGTGTTCCTGCAAATGATTTAATATTTTGCCAATGCAGTAGATCAGAAAACCTTCCTATTGTGCGTGTTCATCCAAACTGGTGCTCACCTGACAGCAGCACTTGTTCTCATTCTTAGACCTTTGCAAACCAATGATTTGCTTGGAACATTTTTCCAATACACTCTTAGATATTTTAATTACATTATTTGTACTAAATCTGTTTTACAAATGATTGGGAAAGAATAATTAAGCAAGAGTATCCAAAATCCATATTAAAATTGCAACCTCCCTTGTAGTATCTGAAGCACTTGGAGACAACTGAAGGTTTTCAGAGCCTGTATAGCAGCATGTGCTTGTTCCTACATGGAATTTCCCTAATTCCTCAATCAATTACCTGGAAAAAGCGGCCATTTTAATCAAAACCCTAAGGGTAGATGAAATCATGAGAAAACACGAGCTTTATTGCAATGGATATTGACTGTAACTCATTAAGATGTTAAAGTATTGACATCCCGTTTGATGAGAAAAATGTCTGATAGGGAGTGTACATAACTGTGTTACAGAGAATGCCTGCATCAACACATCATAATGAGTAACTAATGATGTCTGTGGCCTAACGAGGTGATTAAAGCAGTATCCTTTGATCTGTGTCACTGACTTGATTTAATGCCAGGCCAAGATTGAATCTCCGTGCACCACTGGGGAGATTCAAGTAATTTGAGTAATTCACTCGCCTGTCCCTTCATCACCAGGGATATTTGTGATGAACACAGTGGCTTCTGGAGCTCAGTCACCCCGGGCAGCACACACTGCCAGGGAGGAGCCAGTGCTCCCTGCCTGCTGGCAGCCCCTTGCAGGAGCCTCACTGCTGCAGAGCAGGGGTCTCACACAGCCTCCTGCCATGGCCACGTGTGTTCCCCTTGTTGCACAGTGCCCTCACACCACTGGCAGGTTTTGGAAGCATCCTCCACCATGCAATGCTCAAGTAAGATGCTTTGCTGCCTTTCACCCAAGCACAGAGGACAAGAGTCACACTGTGCTGAAACACAGGGCTTTGTGCCAGGCACATGCCAAGCATCCTATCCAAAGCACTGTGCTTGTGCAGCAGGACAAAAGCACCTGTTCTTTGGGACAGCAAACAGCACGCCAGGAGCCCCAGCCACAGGTGACACCTTTGTCCAGGTTCACAAAGTGGTGTAGCCTGGCCACCAGCCAAGGGCCTGTTCCTAACAGTGAAAAACCTCCTCACCTTTGCCAGGGGAAGGGATTGTTAACCCTGTCACATCCACCACAGCAGCTCTTTCAAGCAGCCCCTCCTAGCTGTGTAGGCAGACCTTGGCTGAGCAGCCTTGTCCTGGGGAGACAGTTGTTAGGTCTGGGGTTGTATTTTTTCCACGAAGCTACCAAAACAAAAGTGTGGCCACCCTCAGTCAAGCCAAGAGTTCATTTCTGTGATACAAGGGACAACTGGGTACCCAGGGCAGAGCACACAGACTGGGTGGGCACGTGGGGTTGGCACTCCTTGGTACTGTCTCCACTGCCAACCACTTTCAGCTGATATTCTGAGCAGTGTGTGGTTTGTGTATTAGCAGCCACTGTGGATTCATCTGCACTAGGTGCTTATACTTTGCATTGCAGCACCTCTTCCTTATGAAGTCAATAACAGGGATTAATTTTCCCTCCCAATCATCTTTAACCTTAAGCAATAATTAGTGCCAAAAGCATAACTGAGACTCAAATTCTGGGCACCTCCCTTGGGCAGGAAATTATTTTGCTTGATGAATAGACCATTTTTCACAAAGGGCTTTTTCCTGTACATAAATGACTGTGCTGGCTCCTACATGCATGAGTGTGACACTGCCATCTCCATCCAAACTGGGAGAATAATGGGCCCCCTGCCCCAGCACAGGGGCTGGGCACTGTGCAGCCTCCTCTCCTCCAGCAGTGCCCTAAAAGGAAGAAGATTGCTCAGGACTTGCCCAGGAACTGTCCCAGCCTCCAGGCAGCCCCAGCACAGCCACCCTTCCACACCCACTGGGGCCCTCCCTGTCCCTGCCACAGGGACAGGCCCAGCTGCAGCCCCCAGCAGCAGCACATCCCTGCAGCTCTGTCCCCTGCCTCATTACCCACCTCCCCTCCACAGCCCTGCTGGAGGCTTTCAGCACTTATTGCTAATTTATAACACTGACAGCAGCACTGCCCCATCCCACACAGGGCACCTGAGCCACGACCCACCTCCTCCCCCCACACAAACACAAAACCCTAAAGAGCTCAAACCTGAACACAAAGCCGCCCATATTTCCCCCCAAACATATCAGATCTCCCCCCTTACTAGGCCCAGCTCCTCTGGCTGGGAAATAGGGCCCAGCTCAAGCAGCCTTTATTGCCCTGGGTTAGGCACATGCAAACAAGGCTGCAGCTGCTGCATCACCTGTGCTGCCACCAAGGGTGGGTGAAGGCAGCATCCAGCTGCTGCTGCTGCTTTGTCCCTGTAAGGGTCTAGGTGCAGCTGAGGAAAGAGCAACTCCTGGCTGTCCTGGGGAGATGGTTTGCACTGCTCTGCTCACCTTGCACTCTGCCTGAGCTCAGAAAATTAAGTTTGTGAAGCTCATTTTGGTATTTGCGTTGTGGGCTTCTGTGGTAAGCCCAGCTAGCTCCCGTGAGCATGCTGACATAAATGGTGCACACACCAGACTTAAATACAGCTCCAAAATAAAGTTTTAATTTGATGAAGTAACTGGGAAGCTGTGCAGGCTCCTGAGCACCCTAGGTGTCCCTGCCTGCAACTGGCCTGTCCCTACAGCATGGGCTGGGTGGCCAGGGATGCCCAAGGACACGGGGCAGTGAGCCACTGTATGGGATGGGGGCATCCCAGGGACACGCTCCTGTGCAGAGATTAGTGACCAAAATTACTCCTGTGAGAAGGAAACAAGGGACTGGAGGTGTGGTCAGAGGTCACAGCAAGGGGACCTGCAGTGGCTGTGACAGGCTCTGCCCACGTGCTGCCCATTGTTGTCCCCTGGCCCACGGGATGAGAACCTGGGAAACAATCCCTGCGTATGCGTGATGTGCTTCAACCCTTGTGGCATCTGGGGATTATTTTTTTTAGAAAAAGCATTTTGTTGTGCCCCCTTCTCTGCCAGGTGAGGGTGAACAGAGCTGGAGCCCTCACCGTGCACCGTGGCCCAGCCCAGCCCCATCCCATGGAGATCCTGACCCGGGTCAGCACTGGGTTATCCCAGGCTTGGCTGGGATGATGCTGCAGACGAGCAAATCCCAGAGGAGCTCCTGCTGGGGATGGAGGACATTTCTGGCTTCCCATATCCACTTTGCCTTTGTGCTTGCCCTGGACAGGGGCTCCTGGTGATGCTGTGGTTTCTGACACAGTCTTGGGATACCAGTCCCTGGGGGAGGCCTCTGAAGGGATGTGCTCGGTGCCTCTCAGCTTAGCAGTAAAAAGAAATTGCACATCAGGGCACAGGCTGCAGGCGCTTCCAGAGATAAAATATTGTCAGCAGAGTCCAGACCATCCATCAGAATAAATGTAGCTGATGCCATGATTTATGGGACAACGATGAAGGTTTAATCCTCCTCTCAGCAGTGCAACCTGATTTGCCACAAAACCCTGTTAAATTTTGTGGCACACGCTTCATCACTTCATTAGGAGATAGAGAGAAAACGGTTCAATGCATTCCTGAATCTTTTATGGCTGGGACTCTCCTCCCACCACTCCCGAGTGATGGGTAATCTTTCTGATCAGATCCCCAGGAAAAGACCCCGTGGGATTACAGAGAGCAAAGGCATTAACAACAGTGACAGGAAAGGAATACAATATCCCTTTAAACAATTAAATATTGATCCTGCAGGCCTGGGGTGGACTCCATCACACAAAAGGAAACACCTCTGTGAATTAGTTTGGTGACATCCATTCCCTTAGATGATATAAAGGAAACCAAGATTATTTGCTTCACTTATTTTCTTAATGTTTTTTCCCTCAATTAGAGAAATTCATCTGGTATGAACCACACTCGCCTCTCAGATGCTTGGCACTCGTCTGCCCAGAGCTTACCTTGATGGGATGGGATGGGATGGGATGGGATGGGATGGGATGGGGATTGGCTTGGGATTGNGGATGGGATGGGATGGGATGGGATGGGATGGGATGGGATGAATGGGGGGCTGCAGGTGGATGGGGAGTGCTTGCTGGGGGTGGGGGCTGCACACCTGCAGGGATGGAGGGAAGAAGACACAGTGCTGGGAAGCCTTAGGTGCCCTTTCGTGTGTCCCCCCTGTCCCCCACTCCCTGTGGATGTCCCTCCCAGGACTCCACCAAAGCTGCCCCTCCCATGGGAGAGCTGGGGCTGCCCATGGGGCTCATCTGCTCCCCTTGACTCAGCCCAGTGCCTTGTGGCTGCACGTGGAGAAACAAAAGAAGGCAAGAAATGTCTAAATTTAAAGTGCTGGAAAATCCAACCTTTTATTTACTACATTTTTGTGACTACATAAACGCTGAAACATTGTAACGCTGAAACATTGTAACACTGAAAAGCATGATGACATCATCACTTGCTTTTTTTTTTTTTTTTAACTTTTTCTCTTTTTTTTCTTTTTTTCTTTTTTTTTTTTTTTTTGCTTAGCAAACACAGCAGATGATATTGCACGGCATAAAGTGAGAACAGTAGCAAAGCTTAAAAAAAGTAACTTAAGGAAATCTTAACGCAGTACAGGAGATACTCATACCCAACCCAGGGCAATGCCTAGCGCACTGCACTTGTCATCGCTACACACAAAAATACAGAAGAAGCGCTTGACTAAGAGAGAGAGTGAGGAAATATCAGCAATCAACCGTAATTAGGTACAATAATCACTTAGTCTGAAATGCAGACGCAACGCATAAACTACTGCTGCTTCCTAATGGGCGAACTAAAGATGGCAGCAAAGGGCTTTAGCAAAATCTTCGCTTCGTTTTCTTTATTTTTTTCTTTTTTTTTTCTTTTTTTTTCTTTTTTTTTTCTTTTTGGTTTTGTTCCGTTGCTCTGGAAGAACTCCTGCTTGCTCTGGGAAGGTTTCCTACCCCTGCGGAGCTGGGACCTGTGATTGTCTCGGGGCAGGGCGGGGGATGCTCGCAGCTCCCCAGGCAGTCACAGACAAGGCTGAACCGAACATTCCCCTGCTCGGGGCAGGCTGCAAAACTAACGCGGCCCCACGGTGAGGATGCAGTGAGAGCAGTGAATGCAGAACACCCCGTGAGAAACCGAACTAGCGGAACAGGACCCTGAGCACGGTCTGTGCAGTGCTCGATGGCTCCTGCTGATTCAGACTGACACTCGGCCTCCCCCTCCACGTGGAGCAGAGCTCATTGCACAGCATTAGCTCCAGGATTAAAAGCAGACACTGAGCCAAGGCCCACCGACAGATCATTTAATGATCCTTCATTTCCGAGCGTCTTTATTGCCCCCTTTCAATACTTGAAGTATAAAAAATGTACCTAGAAAGTGTAACTTCTGACCAAAAGTTCAGACCCTGCCCTTGTCCTTCCCTCCCTCACCCCCTTCACTATCCCCTCCAAGGAAAACGAGGTACACCTGGAGCTCAGCTACTGCACGGGAAGGGCAATATTTACAGCCAGCACAAACCGTGTCAGTGCATGACATTTAGCTGAACCAGAATCTAGTCTGTGTGCAGAATAAATCACAAGTGAGTGGCATCCTATTCTCTGTGCCATGATGCCATCATCAGCTTTGCAGAAGTATCATTGTCATTACTCCTTCTTTTTTATTTTTTTTTTTTTTGCTTTTCAGCTCCAAACTGCCTTGTCCTCGCTGGAGCTGCGGGGGTGCCAGGGCAGGGACTCAGCACAGCTCCCTGCACTGCCCCACACCTGGGGCACCTGAGCCTGGCAGAGCTGCAGCTTCCCAGGGGACCCCATCCCATCCCTGCCTGCAGGCCCTGCCTGGGAGCAGGTGACCTGGTGGTGGCCCACGGGTGGCCCCAAGCCTGTCCCATGGCCCGCTGCAAAGGCCTTTCCGTGAGCAAGGTTTCCAGATTCAAGTCAGCTTTTCTGCCAAGGCCTGCGCCCGCTGCTCGCTTGCGCTACCCGTGCGAACGGCGAAGGAAAATAAAAACTCAGCAAAATCTCTCACAAATGCCAGTGCTTTTAAACATTAAACAACTTTTAAATTCTTTGGATGTGCGGGTCTCACCCAAAAAAGCAATCTTTCTAGAAAAAGACAAATAAATTAAAGAAAAAACACACTAATAATGCCTTTCTGCTCTCTAAGTGACAAAAGTACTACCTTGGAACACTCGTTTTGGCATGTACAAGTTGGGGGGAAGGGAGGCCTGGGGGGGTAACCTGGCAGTGTTTGTAACACGGGTGGAAGTGCATGCCAAGACAAGGCTGAAGATACACCCTGCAGTCAAGAGAAGCACTCTCCTTCAGTTCATCTCAGCATCAAGAATGAAAAGATTGTAACATAAAGCTTTGGCCATTTTTGAATCTACTATATACAATTTTTTTTTTAAAACTACATAGTCATAAATTAAAGCAGTGATTAAATAAGCGTATACAAAATGTAATTAAATTAAAAGTCACAGCACATTATAGAGAAAAAATAGGAACCATTTATCACAGCAGAGAATATTTTTTTTACCCTGTGAAAAGAACATCGACTAGCAAACACAAAGCATCCTAGTTGAAACAAAAGTAATTGAAGCCACATTTCCCTTTCTTGCATTCATTGCAAACAGTGATCTTTACCCACTTTGAAACATTCCCAGGAATAAGATCTTCCTTGAGTATAACAGAGAAGTTCTGCCAAAAAAAAAAAAGGAAAAAAGAAGAAACCCAAACCCAAACCAAACAATATAAAAGGAATATACAAACAAAACAACCCCTACAAAATAAATAAGAATTATAAAGCTTTTTTTAAGTAACCTTAACAATTATCAAACTAGTAAGTTCTGCCTTATCACATAGACTCTCTATACAACATAACCCTAAAGATTTATTACTATGAGGTATTTGGAGGAATTGGTAAAAGCGATGCACGGCCTGTCTGGGCTGAGGGACTCAAGCTGCTTTGGGGGAAAGAAGAAGGAACCTTTGGTTTGTCAGCAAGAAAGTGGAAAAAAATTTTTTCCTTTGGTATCAAAGAAAGTTTCATTGCATGGTTGCACGGCAAAAAGCACCACGGTGAAGAATTATTCCTTTTTTTCATTAGTGGCCTTTCTAACAGGCTGAGGTATTCAAAGAGTATAAGGTGAGAGATAAAGAGGTCAACAGCGGTTTAACACTTTGGTTCAAGCAAGGCACTCGTCCTATGAGTTTACAAAGTTTGCAACATGTTTGCCTAGAGCTTTATTATTATTATTATTATTAATATTATCCTTATCATCGTCAGTAGTAGCAGTTGTAGCAAGAGAAGTATTCGTAAGGTTATTAGCATTACCACTAAGAATGAAGACAAGGTTACACACTGAGTGAAGGTGAGGAAGGGGGTCAGGGGCATGGGGGTAAGAAGGAGGATGAGTTCCCTTTCCAGACCAAGGCCGTGCATGAAAAATCTTTGGTATTCTTTGGTATCATCAATGTGATTAAAATCACCAATGGAAATCGAGTGAGGTAGCGTCTTTGGTTCACACTATAAATAGTAGATCTTTACACACTTTTTTTTTCTTTTTTTTTCTTTTTTTTTTTAACACGTGGAAGTAGCTATTCCTTACCTTTTGCTTCTTTGTCTTTAGCAAATAGTTACCAAATGTATTGTAAAGCTAACCACACCACAATAATAAACCAGGAGGCTAAGCAAAGTCTCAAAATTAGCCCCTGGGCCTTTGAATGCACCCAAACGCAGTGAGATAGAAAAGGGTAAGTGCTTTCTCTTTGTTTGCTAAATGCATAGTTTTCATCCCTATGTACAAAGAAGGAGGAAGAGGAGGAGGATAGGAGGAAGAGTAGTAGAAAGAAGGAACGCTTTTTGGGGTAAAAACGTCTTGTTTACAACTCAGGTGAGGAGAGGTGTCCTAAGACTCTTTGGTATAAGCTCAGCAGTGTTTCCGAGCCCTCCGGGCAGCAGCAGCCCCGGGGCAGTGCCCACCAGCACCGCGGGCTTGTCCTGGAATGCAGGAGAAGGGCGGTGCCCAGGGGCAGCCCCGGGGCTGCTCTCATGCCAGGCCACCCCGGCCACTCGGCCGCTTGGGAATTTGCTCCTGGCGTGGCGTGAGCAGGAGCAAGTCCCCAGGCGAAGCCCCGTTGCTGGCTGGCTCGCTCTGGTGGGGTTTGCTTTACCTGAGTAAGGAGAGGAGGCTGCGGCCCGGGAGAGCCACGCGGGGCTGACGGAGCGGTGAGGGGAGGTCTGAAGGAGGAGGGGTTTTTTCGTTTGTTTTGTTCTTTTTTTTCCTAGAAATCTACTGATGCCATTTACAATGGGGATGGATGCGGACAGTTCACGTCTTGGCCAGCCTCCCCCTGTGGGTCACTGTGGTCAGGTTTGGATGCAGCCTGGTAGCTGAATGCATGTTCCTAATGCCCTCTTGCCCATGGAGTCACCTTTGACTGAAGCCCCATCTCCTGATGCTCCCAAACTGTTTCGGGTTCTGCTCCCTCTCCTAACCCTTCCTGGCAGAGTTTTAGAAGTTCTTGTCGAATTTGAAACTAATTTCCATTTTGTCAGGAATGAAATGAATGGAAAGACTGACACTAACAGACAGAGACAGGTTTCCTGCATAATGGTAAATGCAGCATTAGAAGAAACTCCCTTTCAAGGATGCCCTGTTGGGTAATGGCACCAGTCAGAGCAAGGGAGCACCAGGTAACCTGTACGTGCTTCAGTCAGTGTGGCCGGGCAGTCTGCTCAGAGGTAACACAGCTTTCCAG
Source organism: Drymodes brunneopygia (assembly GCA_013400955.1). Lineage (NCBI taxonomy): Eukaryota > Metazoa > Chordata > Aves > Passeriformes > Petroicidae > Drymodes > Drymodes brunneopygia. Next base: position 315,796 of record VZTZ01051050.1, read on the forward strand.
GTAGACTGAGCAGTTCCAGAATTATTTGCTTCATGTTTTGAAAGAAATTAAAGAAAAGTGTGTTCTTTGCCTATTCAGAGTATGAGGCGCATATTGCTTATGGGAAGAGTGGTTTGTTCCTAATGGCTTAGAGAAAAACCAAAAGGTTTATATATACTTAAACAGACACGTAAAGAACCCAAAACACTTAAAATCTGTAACTTGTGCATCAGTTTTAGTGTGTGTGGACATGTGTGTGCACATGTATAGGTACATGCATACATCCCATATAAACGTGTGTGCATGCACATATACACAGTCCTATTTAGGGGCTTGCATGTGTGTGTATCAGAGATCCTGAAATTGCATATTGGGTGCAAATTTAATGCTGGTATGAAAGTTCTCTTTGGTTTCAGCAAGTAGTCTATAAAGACAATACAATGGAAATACTAAAAATGCGGCAATGTACTTTGAATTTCCCTGCATTTTTAAATTCTCAAGTTTCAAATAAATAAGGCTTTATTCTCTAAACTATAGGTACGTTACAAAGCAGTGTTTGCTGGAAAAAAACTAAACCGTTAGTTATCACTGTCCTTTATTAACCTGACACTGATGAGACTGCATTCATAAGGTACTTTATATGTGAGCTTATCAATGTTTCCATGTCAATTATGTCTCCTTGGGGATGGAACACTTCAAATGAAAGCTTGCTAAAATTTAAGGTAAGCTAGAGACTCAAAAAACTTCCAGATTGGATTCCGTTTTCATAGACAATTGCTTTGGCAGCCTTAAAGTGGGTTTAACATACTGAAATATGGAGAAATATTCAGTGCCAAAATACTGGGTTTATTTCATTTTATTTTAATAAAGAGATATTTCACCTGTATTCTAAACACTGAGTGGAAATAAACTGTATACCCTGAACCTTGACTAGACCCTATTCTCTTGGGAAATAACTGGTGCTACAAAAGTTGCTCTACTTTGGTGTCACTGGTATTTTGAGTGGGTTTCATCCCCCAAACCAGTATACTGTTTAGAGTGTTTGGATTCCAGTTTACCTTGAATTTTCCTTTTTTTTTTGTTTTAGAAACAAAAAGGTCAGAAGTAAGATTTCCTATTTCTAGTCCTTGCATTGGGCCTATACCTGCTTATTTAGTTATTTTGGAATTTATTATACTTAGCATAATTACTACAGTAATTTGAAATACCAGTTAGAAATCTAACAGGCACATGTATGGTTTTTAAAGTCTATTTTCCCTTTACACTAAAATTTAATATGCAGATGTTGCACGCTTTTCTCTTTAATTTTATCAGAGTAGGAACGGGATGATTTCTCTCCTGTGGGTCTGTAAGCAACAGAGCGTTTAAAGCTTTTCAGCTACAAACTTTAAATCATTTCATGCATTGTCCTGACTAATAGATGAGCAAGAAAGAATGCATGGGACCAAAGCTCAGCCTGCTACACATCGACACAAAGCCACAAAACATCAGGCTGTATCTCGGTGTCATGGGAATTTTGCTCTTGACTTCAGAGGGATCACAATTCCTCCTTCCAAAAGCGCTACTGGAGCTCCTCCTACCAGCATGAACTGATGTTGTACCACTGTTTCCAATAGGAAAAGACCACGAGCCGTCAATGCTGTTACTATTCCTTTGCCTGGTAAAATCGATAGGTAAAAAAAAGCTCACTAATGTCAATGAGTATTGATCAGACGCTGAGCCCTGTGGTTTTGCATCCCTCAATTCGTTTCAGTTTTGCATCCTGAGTGCCTCAGGTCTCCTGTTCGCAGGCTAGATGGCAGAGCTGAGCCACTGTGAAACACAGCGCTCCAAACCGGGCTGCACCGGGCTGGGGACGGTGTCACCGGCGGTGTCACCCGCAGTGTCACCCGCGGCTCCTTCTTGTGCTCCCGTTGAAGCCAGTGAGGAAAGGGCTCACTGAGTTCAACGGAAGCAGCATCCCGTTCTCAGTTCCCGTGCTCTGCCGGGGGCTGTGATCTCCTCGGGTGACATTCTTTCTTGCCAATCACGGAAAGAAACAATAATGTGGTTTTACTAATTGCAAATAACAGTCTTGATTACAAGTTTTATGTGTTATACAGTTAGATTATTTTATACCTATAACTCTACATAGTATTTGTGTAAAAATAGCTTTGGAATATTAAAATCATTGCAATAAAATACCTGCAATATAATTATTAAATGTGTTCTTTGGTAGCTAGTCGATTTTTTTTTTTAATGGATGGAATAGTTTTCCTTTTTAAAATCTGAACATTCCTTAACAAACAAAGAGAATGCACTGGTTTAGGTACCATTCAAAATTTCTTTGCCTAGTTTGAACTTGTTTCCAGGCATTGCACCAGTCAAGTTCAAACTGTGAAACAGCAAAAATCACACTACCGTTCCAAGGAATTCAGACGACTCCACGCTTTGCTGGCCGTGCCCTGGCACAGCCCTCTCTGGAGACCAGCCCTGACTAAGTCCCTACCCACTGGCGTGTACGCAGCACGGACACACTGAACACCTCCATGGCAACTGCTGTGGACGTGAAGCTCTGTATCCAAAGAGATGTCTGTTCAATGACAGGAAATCACTATGCTCCAAACCACTAAACAGCCAAGTACGGTGAAGATGATGATGGACAAAGGTGTGAGACCAGTGGTCTGCTCCTCTTCTCTTTGCTTTCCGTTTCGTTCCCTCCACTTCGCTTTCTTCTTCCTCTCTGTTTTTTGCAAGTCGTCATCCTACTAAAGTGTGTGTCTTAGAACAAAGTCATAATGCAGGTGAAATAAGTCTTTGGTTTCTTTGGACTTATAAATATTTTTTTTTCAAATAGTTTTAAGTATAAACCTGCTATTTTGAGGTCCTGGTCTGTCTTTATTTATTTATTTATTTATTTTTAAAGCTTTTCCACCGAGGTTTTAGTTCGTGGTTATTCCTTCATGCTTTGGTACAAGTGCTTGATGAAGAAGATGAGTTGCCTGAATTGGAGCTGCCCTCGTCTTGCCACTTATCCAGACTCCTCCTCCGTGCATTCATGAAAAAGTTGCTGACGGTGCTCAGCTCCAACCCAAGCTGCTGGGAAATGGTGATTTGTAATTCTTTGGACGGACGCTTATTTTCCTTGAATATTGCATGTAGAGTTCGACGCTGGACATCAGTGAAGACCAACCGAGGCTTTTTGGGTGTATTCCCTCTGTCCTTCCCGTGTTCTTGTTCTTTCCTCTTGCATGCTGCAAGAAAGGGGGAACACGGTTAGAGAGGACTGGCACAGGAGTTTACAGGAACACAGTACAGGGCAAATTAGGGGAAAAGAACTGTTGATGTCAGCTTCCAAATTTGGAGAGGATGTGGGACATTTAATTCTCTAACTCATTATATACTATTGCAAGTATAAGGAATAAAAGTCAGAAAATACCTTTGTTGTTCGTTAAAACTCAGCAAATGCTATTACCGAGAACTTACATTTTGATACCACCCATTAGTGCTGAGAATTTAACTATTTAATATCTCTGGGAGGTAGAGTGGAAATTCAGTGAACTCTAAAGTTAACCTTGGTCACATTTTTTACCATTGTTAGTTGCTTTCAATCCATTTCTGTAGCTTTTTGTTAACTGAGAAATAAGGAACTGTGAGAAACTGAGGTGCTACTACAGTCTTACATCTTCAGATGTATTCTGAACAAAATAAAACATGTTTTGTTATGAAAAAACAATGGTATAGTAGATCTTCTTTATAGAATTGCTCTTTATTTCATCTATCATCTCTTCTTTCCCTTTGAGGATGTTATTTTGCTCTACATTACTAAAGGGTGCTTGCAATTTGAAATCTGCTTCCCAGAATATCTTCCAGGCAGAATCCGATGGGATATGAGGGAGACTCCCAGATCCCCGTCAGCCTTTGACTGTCTGCCAGCTCATTTTGTTAGCATTTTGCTAGGATAAAAGCTTCCTTGGGAAGACATATTCCTCTGTCTCACTTTCAAAATTGTCTGAAGCTGTCTGTTTCTCTTTTTTCTCTAACAATGTCCTCTAATTCTGATTGAGAGATGTGTTCCTGAAGGTAATATGAATGTTCTTTCTCTGTGCCTGTCTAGTCTGGCTTCTGTGGAGATCATACTGATTATATGAAGAATTTTGTGCAGTATCTCCACGTGGTTATTGGAATGAAAACAGCAAATTACTTAGCAAAGGTCCTTCCTACAATTTCTATTGCTACGGAGAGGCAGCCCTGGCATGAGGATTTCATTGCTCGAGGGAGGTACAAAAATAGTCATCCACCTTTTGTACTTGAGAAAGAAGAACTGCACAGATCAGGATCCAGGAGCTGTGAAGGCTCCTTCTGCTGTCCCAGGCAGAGACCAAGACACTGGTGGCTCAATCCCCTGTGAGGAGAGGCTTTTGAAAAGGTCCCTAACAATATCTATTCTAGCCACATACTCTTTCATGAGAAATCACACATCAATCAAATAGACTGGGCTGCCAAACTTGTATCTCCTACAGGTATTTTTATCCAAAAACCTTTGAAGAAAGCTTTGAAGTTACATCCTGACCTCTAAAACACCATGAAGCTTCTGGGCTAAAAACCAGGGTTCCTCATGCACGCAAGCCCCTGCTGAAGCCAAACTGCTGAATTCACTGTGGGGATTGGTGCCTGCTGAAATAATCTGCATCCCCACTGGAGGTCAACATTGGCAAATCAAGGGTTAAAAATGTTTTTGCAAGAATAGTCCGTTATTTACTGACACATACTGAGAATGAGGATAACGACAGCATCTCAGTCTTGTACATATGTCTGACCATTTGATAATCAGAAATTCCTGGGAAAGCAGCTGCAGGAACTCAGCTTTAGAACAGCCTCAGCCTCCAGCTCTGAGTGCCCCTGCTAACAGGCTCAGGCAGAAAAGAAGACAAACCAGGTGCAGACAACATTTGCTGTGCCCAGTGCTTCATTTCTTCTCCTGCTGCTTTACACCTTTCTTTTCCAAAGACTACACAAATTCCATCTTCTGCCTAGATTCTCCATCCAGATCATAATTTGTCACCAAATCCTAATGGCACAGATAGCGTGATCCAAGTCAGGGCTGTGCAATGCCTCAGTGTGAATCATCACATCACAAATGACAGCCACAGCAGTAGGTACAAAGCCAGCTCAATTAGCGAGGAGAGCCTCTGGGGCTTCGATCACAAGCTACTCCATGAGTGCTCTGAAATAGCAGGGAATAAGAAAAAAACACCATCTATTGTGAAACTAGCTTGTGTAACACATTGTCTTCCTGAACTTGTGCTCATTTCCTGAAGTGTAGTACTCCTGAAATATTATTTCCATAGAAAATGTCCCAAGAGTTTCAACATACCTTGTTCCTCAACTTCAATTGCATCAAAAACCTCCTAATTAAAGCCAGTGACATCACAGGGGTAAGAAAAAAGAACTCATTACTACGGAGAAAAAAACTAAACCTACCCAGCCTATGATACAAATAAGCCTATTTTACTATTTTGCAAGTATTTTCAGCTCTACTTCTACTAGCATTTGCTAGAGGCAGATTGAGGGCAAAAACTTCCCAACATATCCAATTGTTCCAAGAGCCCTTGCACTGCCAGGCCTCAGCTTGTGAGCAGCAGGGGTGGATACCACCTCTCATCTTCTGCCTTGTCCAGGCTCAGGAATATTAATAGCACTTAAAAATAAATAATGGTGATAATGAAAAACTGTAATAGGGTTTCCTTGCGATCGTTTTCCCTGCACTGGAGCCAATCAATTTTAATAATAAATTGTAGCTTCCAGCTTGCCAGAGAACAAATGTACACCATGGGATAAAATCTGCTCCAACACGAGAGCAGATCCAGAGCAGGCACAGAAATTGGCCAGCTCTCAGGGCGAGGGCTGGCAGAGTGGGGCTGCCAGGCTCTCTGACAGCAGCTGGAGCACACCCAGGCAGAGCGGCTGTGCCTGCTCTGGCCGGGTCCCACCCTAATGCCCGCTGAGGTCAGGCCCCAGGGACGTCAACTGAAATGCTTTTTTGGAAAAACACCCGAGCCTGTCTTCACAGCAATTTATCACACACTCCATCTCTCTTTTATCTCACGTAGCAGAAGATAATAACAGTAATTTGCACTGATGTCCTTCTCGTGCCCCTGCCCTTGAGCACTGTGAGTGTGCCCTCTCCCACAGCACAAATACTGAATTTAGGTGTTCTGCAGGGTGCTGTGCTCCCTAGAGATGTGCACCTCTCCCAGGACACACCTGCTCACACCCTGCCCTCGCTCCCTGCTGCAGGCAGCCCTGCTCTTTGTCTCCAGGCTGCCCTGGCTTTGCGATGCTCCGTGTGATGCCTTTTGAAAAAGCCTTAAAGAAAATCTCATTAAGAAAAGAGAAAAGCAGAGGATAAAGGAAGAGTCACCCTGACTCTGGCGACACATGTGCAGATATGACAATGTAATATTATCAGTGCCAGAAGGAGCCTTATAAATCCAGTCCTGAACTCTGGCCTCTCCCAGTCACTTCCATCTTCCTCTGCCCTGAGCAACAGATATTTTTGACACTTGCAATTCTCCTGACACAGACCATCAATCTATTTTTGTCTCCCTTTGTTCCTTCTAAGTTGCCCAAGGGATTTGGTCAAGTAAACTTGCCAAACCTTGTAAGGTCTGTCCATCCCATTGAGGCCCAGCTGCCTGTGCATGGTACAGGAGTGGGCTCTCACCTGTGCAGCTCTGCTGTGTTGACACTCTCCTGCAGCCCCCAGCTGGGTGCAGCACAGCAGGATTAGCTCTGCTCTGCCAGGGGTGGGAACAGGATCGTGTCCCCTATGAAAATGCACTAATTGCATCTGTGGGTCAAGACAGTGAAGAGGATATTTGGCCTGTCTGTGATATGAACAACATTATTCAGTCAGTCTAGAAGTCAAGATTATAGTAAGCTCAGGTGTTAACCCTGATGCTTGATCTAGTGTTTCATCCCTAGAGGGTGGATTTCTTTTAAAAATTGAAGGAAAAAACCATGATTACTATACATCAATTTTCAGAAGCATTTAGTGTGTACACACGTGCCCCACTGTTTCAGGCAAACTCCAGTTTTCCTTTCTAAAAAACAGAAGCAGAGAATGAAACCGGCAATGCTCGCAATAAACCTAATTTCTGATGGTTTCAGGTTTGGTTTGTGTACATAACAAAATATCACTACAAGCTCTGCTGGCTGCTTTTCTGGAAAACTCTCACTGAAGCAGGGGGAACAACAACAGAAAATTTTACTTGGGCAAACCCTGCCCCAAGCCCTGTGGCTACTTTTGATGGCAGAGGACACCTCTCCCTGAGCGAGGTGTTGCTCAGCTGCTGCCACCACAGAACAAGCTGTCTGACAGGGGATGGAAAAGTGCAGACACCGAGGAAGAAGGTGGGTTTGGGACATCTCAGGCCTGGCACAGGGAGAGCTGTATCCTTACAGGCACAGCCAGGCTGAGGCAGCAGCCATGCATTCTGAGGGTCACACTGCTCACCAGCTGCCTGCAGCAGCTCCCACAGCTCCAGCAGAGGTGCACACAATGGCCACAAGTAGATTTGTGCCTGTACAAAGTGGCTGGAAGGGGAGCAGGGACACTGGGCAGCAGAGGGGGGCACCATCAGTGTGGCAGCACAGCTGCTCTTGGAGGGAAGGGTACAGCCCTGCAGCGCTGGGCATGAGTGTCCTCACCCTGCGGAGGAGAAAGGCAATGCACACAGGGGATCTCTGCTAACAGGGAGCCCTTTTCTCCTGTTTGCACCCACAGTGAGTCCAGACCAGCACCAGAGACACACACAGTGTCTCCCCAGCCATGCTGAGCTCAGAGCCTGTGGACACAGAGAGGAGGCTGTGTGTGGGTCACCAGTGACAGCACACGGGACCTTTCCCCCTGAGGTGACAGGTCACATTTCCAGCTCTGGCCTGGGTCACTGCTGGACACAAGCCATTATTACTTGATGGCCACCAAGTGCCTTGTACGATATGGTGTGGGGGTCTTTTACCTCTCCTCCTGCAAAAGCCTGATCTTTTAGTTATCACAACCTCATGTGTACAGGACTGTCTTAAAGACATAAAAAGCCCTTTTAGAAGTCTCTCCTTACATGTATTTTCTAATCTCAGTTGTGTCAGGTCTGTAAAGTCTGGGACCTGCCTCACATACAGTCTGAACTCTGTCCACCTAGGAATCCCTTTCCAAATCATCTGCTTCTACTTTTGAAACATCACACAATATCCAATAACATCTTTGGAGAGTGAAAACTCTTCACTGGTATAAGCTGGAGAATATCCTGAAGGATATTCTTCTGTAGGAGGCTCTACCTTGTGGTGGAGTAAGCAGCAGTATTTCTGTAGGAGGCTGAGACTGCTTAAGGACTTTGGCCATCACAGATAGTTCTAATCACACTGGCTACAACAGCTCAGTGGGAGCAGGTAGCCAAAAGCTTATGGTAAATTCATGGTGGCAATAACACATCGTAAACTGTGATAAGTTACATCCTCATCATGTGAATGACACCTCTGGGGCATGCAGAGAGGCACAAGAACAACAGATCTTTCCCAATTATCTAAAACTTCATATTTGGGGGAACATGAAAACAAAATGAAAAGGCATACAAGACACAGACTACCTGAGGGTTAGATGTCACCACATGAACTAAACCCAAGCAAATCACACCCTTCACAGCTGTCCAGTGGTGAAAGTCTATGTGGGTAACATAGGTCATTGATCGATGCCCAAAGCTTTCTCCTTTCAACTGTAAACAATATTGTCTATTCTGAAATGTCTGAGGCCACACTAAATTATTTCTTTTTAATCCTGGTATTATTCAGCATTTGACACTTATTTCTCTAGTGACTTTTATTTATGCTTATTCAGGGTGTAGGTGTTTCCATATACCCAGAGATCTTTTGATCTGTCTCATTTCTCTGCCATCAAATCCAGTGAATACTCCTTTGTTGTTTCATAGCACCAAAAGAGATGAAAATATGTTTGTATATGGGAAGCTCACAGGATGACATCAGCCTGCCAACACACACATCCCAGCTGAGCCAGAACAGTAAACATCTCACTCCTGGGCACTGTATTAAAATGAGTGACCTTAATTTGCTGCCCCTGGAATAATGAAGTGAATCTGACTGATGAGTGCTGACTCAGCAGTTCGGGATTCAGGGGTTTACACAAACTCAGTGTTGATGGATCCGTAACCACCTCAGCGAACTGACATCACCGTTACAGAATATGTTGCTAAGTGGATCAATCAGGGGAAAGCACCCGATTTCCCTGCGATATCATTTAAAGTAAATGTTAAAATTCTTCAGCTAGGTCTTCAGTTAACCATATTACTGTGACAAATATTTCTTTGCCTAGCATAAGTAATTAGAATTTAATCACTTAAACTGCATCTTAATTACCCCAAATGAATTGAAGGGACATTTAATAGCAAAGATTAAATTGCCTTAATGAACGATTTTTGCGACTACATCAATATTTTAAACGCGTCAGTCAGGTCCGGCCCTTCCTCCCCGCCCCACGCCGCAGCGGCACAGGCGGCCCCCGGCCGCGGGGTGGCGCCCGCTCCCC
>VZTZ01051050.1:342021-433255 GCA_013400955.1 Drymodes brunneopygia
GCCCCGCCCGCCGGCCCTCCGCCCGCGCCGTGCCCCGCTGGGCACGCTTACCCCGCCGTCCGCCGCACGCCGCCGGGACGGCCATCCGCTGCGGGCTCGCCTCCTACATTTGTCCCTAGGAGGAGAAAACTCAAAATAAAAAAAATCTATCTGCATAATTTCAAATGAGAACGAGAGGAAGAAAAAGAAGAAGAAAAAAGAAAAAAAAAGGCAACCGCCGCGGCTGCCACGCCAGTCCCGTTAAAAAACAAAGCACCAAACCCTCACAAGGTGTAGGAGAGATCTTTTATTGGACCAACTTAAACGCAAGAATTTACAGCCAGAATTACACGATCTTCATCAGCCCAACAGGCACCAGAGGCAGAGGCACAGGCAGCAATTTGTGTATTCCCTGGGTCTGCAGGAGCTGAGATGGTTTTGGTGGAGAAAGGGGATGGGAGAGAGGATANTCTACAACCATCAAATGTCTTCAAATGAAATCAAAATGAATGCGTGTCACCCTGGGCTCATCCCGGCCCCCGCCCGAAAGCTCTCCCTGTACGCGCACTCCCGCGAGGGCAGGACGAGCCCCGGCCGGCCCGGGGCCGGGCCCAGCTCCCCTCGGCGAAGTCATCCCGCCACGTCGTTTTTTTTCTAATTCGAAAGAAAAACTCAGCTATCTTCCGGGGTGTCTAAAGGTCAAATAACAGGTCGTAGCCCGAGGCAAATGGGAATTTTAGAGGGACGAGGAGCCAGCCAGCTCCACGGCATCCTAAAAGCTTTCCCTCGGCTGCCGCTAAATAATAAAATATCTACGCGTCTCTATGGTTTACTCGCGCGTACAGCGAGCCGGCAGGCACACGCTCGGGAATCCGTGCGACTGGGCTCTGCGGCGCACGAACCTGCGGAGGAACCTGCTCGCAATCGATCCCCGACCCGCAATGGCCGTCGTTGCGCTGCTCAGCCCGACTGAAATAAAAGCGGGGCCCTTATTAGCAGGAAATTATCGGGATCGATTTCGGGGACATTCACGGTGAATTTAGCAAGGAGCAGCCCCAAACATGGAGGCTGCCAGAGCTCCGGGACCCCTCCCGCTCTCGGACGCGCCGGCGGGCAGCGGCCGCAGCCTGCGCTGGGCTGCGCGGCGGNGGCAACCGCCGCGGCTGCCACGCCAGTCCCGTTAAAAAACAAAGCACCAAACCCTCACAAGGTGTAGGAGAGATCTTTTATTGGACCAACTTAAACGCAAGAATTTACAGCCAGAATTACACGATCTTCATCAGCCCAACAGGCACCAGAGGCAGAGGCACAGGCAGCAATTTGTGTATTCCCTGGGTCTGCAGGAGCTGAGATGGTTTTGGTGGAGAAAGGGGATGGGAGAGAGGATAGACCCTCTTTGCCCCCAAAGAGCCTCAGTTTGTGGCTCAGGTAAAAAATAAAAATAGGAAAAAACAAAAAGAAAAAACCACAACGAAAAATCTCTTCAGCGCCCCATTTTTCTCCATCTTTAAGTCCAGTTCAGGATCAATTCCTTCCCTTACATCCCCAGCCATAAACCAACAGCTTCCAGCTAAATCTTTTAAAGGTTAAAAGGAACAAAAATAGAAATAATAATCAAGGGGTTTTTCTTCTCCTCCTGCTTGTAGGACAGCGCATTTTGGTCAGTCTAGCCTTGCATTTAGGGATGCTACTTGCATTTGAATAGCTGCCTGGCTGGTTATGGATCGGGAGGCTATGAGAGGAATCAGTATGCAAATTGTTTCAGTTACAATCGAAGGGTTCGATCTGGAGAAGGTGCCTGAGCGGAAGTCGCTGTCAGCCAGCGGTGCATTAGGCTGCCATTGCCTGCGCCGTCTGGGCCTGCTCTCCCTTTCCCTCACCCTTTTTTATGCTTGTGTACAGGTTTCTCCGGCGGTAATTAAAACATACACACAAATCAGGGGCTGCTGCATATCACGTTGGTGCCTTTTGCAGGCTGCGGGCACAGGGAGAGGGGGAGTGGGGAGAATATATCGCCATGCTGCTGGGGTTATTATTATGCAGCAAGGGTGAGGCGATCAGCGAAATAAAACATTTATAAATGGTTTCGTGCTTACAGTAGGAGAGGTGGGCTGGGGTGGGGGGTGGGGGGGCCGCCCGGGCGCTGATCACACAGTGCAGGCTGCAAATCGATAACCCTTTCCTTGTAATCCCAGTAATTGTGGGAATCACGGCTCTCCGTTAAAGGGACAGCGGGCTGCAGCGGGGGCTGCGCTTGCACAGCCTCTGCTCCCCCAGGGCACACCCTGAACCCGCAGCTCTGCCTGGAAGGCAGCTGGCAGGGCTGCGGGCAGGAGGCAGGGGCAGACCGGCCCCACCAAACACCATTTCCACAGACCTTAGCGGTTGCAACAAGGCCCTTCCTGTCACCTGTGGCGTCCTCCTCCCAGGGCAGGACATGCTCAGAACCCCCGGCTAGAGGCACGAAGGGAGCCAGAGCAGCCCCGGGGGCGCAGGCAGGGGAAGGGGCCGCCCACAGCTGTGCCTGCCCTGCCCAGACTTCCTGTGGCTGCCCCACGTCCCCGCGGAGCCTCGGCAGCTCAGCCCAGCTCCTTCCCTTCCTCGGTTCTGGCACTGCCAGGAGCAGCGGGAGCCCTTGGGCACTCTGCACTGGTCAGGTCTCCATGGATTTAGAGATATTTTGTCGTATGGCAGAGGGACGGGAAGGACCGGTGAGGTGCTGGCTCGAATCAGGCTGGCGTGAGCTGTCCCTGGCCCCGAGGTGTCCCCAGCGCAGCAGCCGAGCCCAGCCCCGCGCACTGCCCCGTGTCCCCCAGGTGTGTGGCTGCGGGGCCGGGGTGCCAGGCAGCCTCCAGGGCGGTCGGCGTGGGGGGTGCGTGGGCAGAAGCAGGGCCCCATGCCCCAGGCGCTCCTGCCCTCTCCCTGCCGCTGACCATCTGTCATTCAATTAGGGCTGGGAGGCAGCTGAGGGGCTGGGGGGAGTGGGGCTGGGGGTCAGCGACCCCGCGCACAACGGCCTGCTGCCTCGCAGACGAGAAGAAGTTCAAATGTTAAATGCTCTCCGGCCCCGGCTCATCCAGGGCACTCGCCTTTGGAGGCAGCGGAGGGGTGAAGGGCATCAGTCATTAGCACTTAGATTTCAGCTCCGAGGCTGACCCTGCCTTCTGTTGGGGGATTTTGGCCTGAAAAGCCTTAACCCTTCCAGGGCAGCCCCCTCCCCTCTCCAGCCCCCACCCGGGTAGCCCCAGGCTGGTGCTGCCTGACCAGGCTGCTCCCCGCAGCTCCCCGGGAGTCTGGGGCTGCCCCCCGGGCAGGTGGGTTTGGGGGAGAGGAGGGATCCCCGCAGCCCTGCCCACAGCCGGCCCCGGCCCTGACCCGGTGAAAAGGGCAAGGCAGGGCAACAAGTCAGTGCCAGCAGGGAGCCACGGCGCGGCCCCGAGCTGCAGGCAGCACACGCGCCCTGCCCACCCACGGCTGCGGCTCCCGCAGGGTGCCTGACACCCCCTCTCCTTCTTACAAACAGACCAGAACAAATTGATGAATTGAGCTTCCACTATGCTAATTTGGACATTATAAATATTTAACTATCAGCCCTAGCAGCCAGCCAGAGAGGGCTCCTCTCTTCTTTACATGCCACTTAATCTAAAGTAAATGTTTGCCCCAGAAGTGGCTAGGGCAATCTGAGCATCTCATTCCATGCCCCTTCCTCTCTCAGGGGAGCCCTGAGGGTCCAAAAGGGGGTCTTGTCACGTTTGACTCATTTTGTAGAGTCTCCCTGATAGCCTTCTTCCTTGTTTCGGGTGTGTTAAGAAGCTGAGGCAGAGTTTGAGCTGTGGCTTCTGCCTCAGAGGATTCTGACACTGTGTCCCAAATCAGAGGTCTCTGGCCACATCACCCGACACTGGGCTGCTCTGTCCGGAGCAGATTTCACATGTATTCAGAGATGGAGAGATTCCTGACTTTGGATGAAGGCAATGAAGAATGACTTTTCATTCTCTTTCAATGGAAACAAATTCCTGTGTCTCATGAATACCCACGATATTTATAATTTCAGTGGGATTATACCTAGCAAGTGAACTCCCCATGTCCTTAATTTTGAGGACAGACTGTATACCCCTCATGACATCAGCATTTGGTATGTTTGGTAGTTTTGCATGTTTGATATACTTTTTGCTGCTGAAGGGTAGTAATTTTTCTCTTTCAACATGGTAACACATCCCAAGTGTTTGTTAATGACCACAGAGCTTTGTTTTTCTGAAGGGCTTGAGCAGCTGTCTGAAACTCTTGTCCATAACATTCTTGCATGTTATTCACCTTAGAGGCTGTAGAAGCAAAAGCAAATGTCACTCAGAGAAGTGCAGGGGTTTGTGGAACTCCAAACAGCTCAGCTGGGGCTTGGTCTGGCATTTTAAGGCATTTGTGTGGCAGCAATGACTCTCATGAAGCATCAGGTCTTGGGAAGTTGCCTTTCTGTTTCTGAGCTCTGTTAATCTGTTAATGAGAAGCTTAGGATATCTGTTACTTGTGCTGGCTCGGTCTCTCACCTGCTAGCAAGAAGTGAAGCTCTCCTCTAAAGAAGAGAGCCCTGGTGCTTTGGGACATCCCTGAAGCAGCCACCGCGTACAACTGCACACTGTGAGCTCACATCCCTCCTGACAGCCCCTGGCCAAGCACAGAGCTTGGTATGGTAAGACAAAGGCTGACACTGTGTGCCTTGGGTGTGCCAAGAAAATATGAGAACAACCATGGGTGTCATTACTTGAGCACGCACAGGAACGTGACATAAACCCCTATGTTAAAATACACACAAGAACAGGAGATGATGTCCTGCCTGCAATGATCCTGCAAATCTGTGGGGCTTCCCTCACAGCTTCATCCCTCAGTTATTTAGAAATGCAGGGAATGTTGGTGTATTTTTGTGCTCTCTTGTTCTCCCTTGCCTGGGACAAGCTGGCAGCAGAGTGGTGAGGTCCTGGGAGAAGGGACAGTGCAGCCCATCAGGGGGTAAAAGCAGGGTGAGTGAGCACTGTTGATGTGAAACACCAGTTACACTGCTATAGGGTCAGATATTGGATTATCAGCAAAAGCTGATCCCAGTCACATGACAGATCTTACATTTGCTGTCATAAAATCTATCATTATTTAATAGGCATGGAAATCAAATTCTTCTGTGGACTATGAAGCAAGAATCTTTTAAAAATGTCTGTTTACCACAACAGACAATGTATTGATCATTAGTTTTGAGACCTCACAGACAATTCAGAGATGTGTGTGAACACAAGCTGGCAGCTTGCTTTGCTCTGTTCACTGTCCAAAATCAAACCCCACCAACTGCCACACACTCAGCTTTCCAATCAGGTAGGCTTTATTTTTTTTTTTTTTTACTTTAAAGACTACTGCTTAGTTAAAGACAAATTACAAGAAAATTATATAGCACCAACCTGCCTTCTGGTGATGCTGCTGTTTGCAGTGATACTGACAGGTATACACAGTGGGGAGACACTCCTGTCTTTGGCCACAGAAGAAAAACTGCCTTCTCTGAATGCAGCTGACCTGGTATTTACCACTGTGAGCAGCCTCATCCATTTTGGCAGCACAAAGGGGCTGATCTCCTCCTGACTTGAGTCAATACAATTTTTTTCCCTGGTTTTAGGGGCACTGGAATGGTTGGAAGGTGGACCGGGTTGCTTTGTTCTTTGCAAAGTCTACAAGTACTGTTTCCATCCTTCAGCCTCCCCATTTCTGCCTTGCGATCCCTGGATGAGAGTTGTGAGATGAAATTACAGGGAAAAGTTGCAATGCTGGTGTGGGGCATGTAGGAGCTTCAGTGGGTTACAGCATCCTGTCAGAACCTGCTCTCCTCCAGCTGGTGACAAAGATGTGCCCATCTCTGTCCCCTGGCAAGGCAGTTCAAGTCATGAGAAAGAGCTCTCCTGGGTAAGGATTATTAACAGCAAATCACTGATTTGTGATTTGTACCAGATTTCCAATAGAGACAGTAAGTCACTTCACATGGATTGCTACAGAGTGTTTCTAAATGTGTTTTTCCACCTCCATGAGCTGCTGTGGTCCTCAGACTGAGCCCCCTGTGCCCCTGCCAGCCAGTGGCACCTCTGTGACACCCAGCACTGAGAAAGGAGGGGGAGCAAGCACTATCTCCCTCTAGCTTTAGAACCAGCAGTCTTTAATCTGTGCATATTTTAAGGTGTGGGGATCCCATAAATCCTTCCACATCTGGGATCGCTTGTAATGGCCAGTGTCAGGAGTTTACAGAGGAGCTTTCCTAAGATCTAGTGCCCAGAATCAATAGCAGCTGCAATTCCAGGCAGGGGGATAGGCTGAATCCCGATTTGATTCTCAGGTGTTTTCAATTGTATTTCCCCCCAAAAATTACTGTTGTTAAGTGATTCTGCTGGTCTGGTTGTGTCTTTTGAAGTTGCCTTTATTTCTTTGAGCTCAGATTCCTTGAGATCCTCTAGGTGCTCCGTCCCCAAACCCGCATGTATCTAATAAACCTGACAGCTTCCCAGCAGATGTCTCCATCTTCTCCATTTTCTCCTTTACCGAGGGGACAGACTTCACTGGAGAGTGCATCTCAGCAAGTGAGACCAATGCAGGTTCTTCAGAGAGCTCCCAGAGGCCCAAGTCATCTACCCCAGCCATGAAACAGCAAGGGGACCTTGTATGGCAAAGCAGGGTTTGACACACCCTGCAGCTCACACTCCTTCATTCTCCACTTGCCCCTTGCCCTCGCACAGTGCATCTGACAGCATCAGCTCCCACCTGCTCTGGGGTGAAGTTTTTGAGGTTTCACCCACCCCACCTCCCTATGGAGAATGCCCCTCATCATTAACAGCATCCCCATTCCTGTTTGTGCAGAGCACTGCCTGGGAGCACCAGGAAAATGGAGTCTGGAGAAAAGGGCTCTGTTGTGCCTTTGGCCTTGGGCACAGTGTGCTGGCCAGGACTGCGGGCTGGACTCTGCCCTCTCCATGAGGTGCTTCTGGGTCTGTGCTAAATCACAGGCAAGCTTGGCTGTCCCTGTTTGCTCTGAAGTGCCTACATCTGAATTCCTTGTGGGTGGAAGAAAGGAACATGGAGGTGATGGGCAGCATCTGTAATAGGAAATTGCTGTCTGCAGATGTGTGTGTGAAGGAAAGCCTGTGTCAGACAATGGTATCAAGGGATAAATTCCACAAGTGAGTGAATCCATCTGAGTGTAAGACACAGGTTGTGCATTTTCCTCAAGAAAGAGCTGAACAGCTTCAAGGATGTCAATCCATCTTATGAATGACATGGTTTCCCTAGCATTGCCTATGCTTACTCAGTAGGACAGAAGACAACAGGCAAATAAACAAGTATTTGGCCCAGCTTGGACCAGGTTTTGAATCATTATTCCCTTTGTGTTTAGGTGGAGCTATGCTGGCAGTTTTGCTTGAGTCAGGAGTTTGATTACATTCCTCTTCTGAAGGAGCAGTGTGATAGTGTTCAAGCTGAAACCCCTCCTGGAAAATACAACCTCTCCTGGCTGGCTCTGTAGGTGGGTGCAGTGGGAGATGCTCCTGTTCTTTTAAAACAAGGCTTTTCCCATTGGCTACAATGGAAAGCAGGTTGTTACCACACCTAAGCAGAGAAATTTCTCCTGCCTTTGCTTTGCACAAATGGAAATCTGATTGCTCCTTCTAATCTTCCCCAGTACACCTGGTGTTGCAGGGACCAGTGACAACCTGGCCCTGATAAAGACTTCAAGAGTGCACCTACTATCTATATCCCACAAAAGCTCTGATCATGTGGGAATAGTTCAAAGTAAGACAATATATAACAGGTCATCTGTCTTTCAGCTCCCGTCAGCTCGGGGGTGGGAACAGATTGGCACAGCTGGGTGCAGCCATCCTGCAGGAGCCTGCAAAGGCCGGCCAGCAGAGCTGCAGCTGGACACAGCACAGCCTGGCTGCTCCCTTGGAAGCTGTTTGTCTGCTGGGGATTGCCTGCCAGCTTTGGGCTGGCCAAAGCATTGAAGCTGCTCTCTGCCAAGCCCACTCTGATGAGACACTGAGAGCTGAGGCTGCGTTTGGCTCTCTGTCACACCTGGAGGTGTGTGGGGTGACACGACCTTTCCTTGATACAGCAGCCCCCGCAGCCCTGGCACTGCCCTGAGGCCAGTGCTTGCTGGTAGGGGCAGGGAGCTGCCTGCTGCCTGGGCAGGGGCTCTTGGGCACTCCAGGCAATGCAAACCCTCCCTGCCACCCGGGCCTGGTGCTGCAGGAAGCGTCATGCTGGGGAGGCAGCTGGCTGCTGAGCAGTGCAAGCCTTCATCTGTACACTGCTCTCTGGGTATTTGCTCTACACGGGATCGTTGTGGGCAGGGTGTAACCCCTGGCCTCCAGTGCAGATGGCTGCATGAAAACAATTAATCTTTTGGAGAGCACTGAATGGAAACATTAGTGCCTCGACCCCTAGCACAGGTGAGCATCACTGCCCAGCATGAAGGTTTGTGTGCACAGGGAGCTTTTGCTGACTGCAAGCTTTCGCAGGCTTGTGGGTCTGTAAGAAAAGGCAGAGACAGATGGGGAAATGGATACAGGGATGCAGAGAAGCATTGCATTCTCCTGGACAAGCACTGGGGCAGGAGCCCTGAGAAAACCAGTGAGCCCTGATGGGTGTGGGCTGCCCAAGGTGCTGGGAGAGGTGGACAGCAAATACCCCTTGCTCTGATTCCTGCTGTGGAAAAGGAAGCATGACATGGTTTGCTCCTGGCAGATAACCTGGAAGCCATCTAACCAGTACCCCAGCTTCACCTATTATCCCAGGAGGAATCAACCATCTGCAGTTTTGCTAGCTGTGCTGGACAGGAAGGGATAGTTCATTAGCAATTTATACATTTGGTTTGTCTCCTAAAATGGATCTTTCCAGCAGCAGGGATGTGTCATTTCCCTGTTGAGATGCTCCTGCTCTCACAGTGGTGGCTCCCAAGCCAATCACTCTCAGCGTGAGCTGGAGTTGCCAGCGTATGTAAATGATGTAAATAAGCTGCAGGAGCAGGGTCACGGAACTGTTTTGTTAGGTTCTGCCCTGCCAAGCCCTATTTCATGGATTCTGACAGAATATTAACATGTTTGCATATGTAAATGTGTTAAAGAGAGCATCAGCCGAGGGAATACATTAAACCCAGTCATCCTTCCAAGTTGATTTAATCTGACAGCACCTCCATTAAAAAAATAAAAAGCATCAGTTTTCCCTTTGTGACTTGATGTACAGTAATTAGCTTGTTAGAGCAGGAAACACCTCCTTTCATAATTGATTTTGCACCCCTTTTACTTGGATATCTCTGACAAGCTGTTTCTTGTTCCCCAAGGACACCATCAGTACTTCCCATGTGTTTGGAATTTCATGAATGTGAATAATGAATATGATTTATCCCTCCCACACTCCCATGCACAGATAATATATGTAGCCAATTTGTGAACTGGACCTCGCATCAGAAAGATTGGTGTCAAAGTATGAATAGTGTAGTGACCAGCCGTACACAGGAATTAGGGCCCAGCTAAGCAGAGATTTTCGGGGCATTAGTGAGATGGGAACAGGTTGCACCACGTGTTTGTCACCGGGGAGGGAAAAAAGAATGAAGATTTTCTGAATGGTCCTGTGTATCTAAGTTAGCATGCCAAATTGGTTGCTTATTACAGCTGGCACAGTGCCTTAGTGGGCTAATGTGTTAATAATGTGTAATGTTTCTCTTAGGCAATGGCACCACTCTTCATTAGCACATCTCAAGCCCTGTCACTGTTGCTTAGCTCGACATTTTGTTTCTGATGTTCGAGTGAGAGTATTTGAAATCAGGGTTTCAGATCTGCTAATACATGTCACACACTCTTTAAAAATGGATTTTAAAAGGGCCTCAATAATTTTATGGCTACTAATAACATTTGTAGCTATGTGAGCTAAGCTAATGATAAGAGTAATCAAATTTCATGTTTCACGGCATAAAATGAGCAACTGTAAGGGTCAGGAAGGTATTCACTCCCTGCCCTCCTCCCCTGGGAACCACTGTCTTTTCCGGTTGCTTCAGCAGATGAGTAGTGTTTGGGATGTGAAATAGCACAGTGCTGCAGGGAAGTTCAGGTCTTGCACTGTACTAAGCAAGGATCTTATTTGTAAGCGTCACAATTCTGGTTTTGGTTGGCAAATGGAGCAAAACATTTGAACGATACATTTGCTTCACACTGATTACCTCTCACCTTGGCATCTAATACACGGGGTGGAGTCTCTGCTTTTGTGGCTGTTTACTCAAATCCCCTGAACTTGGACATCTGAGCCTCATACTTCTGAAAGGCCCCAGCACGGCCACTTAATTCACGTCCTAATTTTTCAATCAATAAAGGTCCTCGCTTAGGCATCCCCCGAACTTCTGTTTCCACCCACTGTATCCGCAAGTTTCCTTTGAGCATTTCTTTAACACTGAGGATAACTGAGAGGCATCCAAGAGAGCCTGGAGCCACCAGCAAGCCCCTTCCTTGGCAGGACTGCAGTGGGGAGCAGCAGCAATGCCAGCCTTTGTGTGCCCTTGCCCACAGCTGGCTGCAGTTTGCCCAGGTGCGCTGTGCCCGCTGCTGAAGCCAGGAGACTGGGATTTGGCAGGGCAACAAACTGTTTAACTGCTGCCTGCCTTTGATAAAGACTTTCCCTTCCTTTGCCAAATAGCGCCAAGAGCACTCTCTAGCACCCATATTTTAGTGTGATGTGTTTTCTAAAGCCTTTTAGTGCATTGCACCAGTGATGCAGTGATGAGCCTAAAAGGACTCACTTAACACAATCCGTAATAAGCCAGATAGGAGATGTGCTGAATAAAATAACCCAGCAGAGACAGCCAAAAAGCTATCTGTATTTTTTGAACAGGAAAGCAGCTTTTATTTTTTAAAAGAAGCTATTTTCCAGAACACCTTGGCATCAGGCATTTTTTGAGGCTCAGAGTAGATTGTCAGGAGGAGGGGGTTTCCTGGTGCATCAGGGAGCATAATGGGAAAGGCTGAAGTTAAAGACCCTTTAATTGAGGCCTTCAGCATGGTAAGTATAACACTGCATCGCTCTGTTTAGGGGATTTTGAGTATCTCTACCATCAAGGCTACATTTGTCTGTAGGATTAATCACTTTTTGATCCAGAGGGTTTAAGACAGACCGCTTACTAGGAATGTGCTGCTTGGTTCTCCCAGGCTGGCAATTAGCTTTGTTTCTTTATATTGTCTTGTTTATTATGCACTTCTCCATCTCTTTTTTTTTTCTTCTGACCAACATGTTAATATACAAATTCATTTTTAATTCATTTTTAATCCATTTTTAATCCATCTTTCACTGTGCAGAGGGCTTTTAATAAAGTCTCTGTGTCAAAAGCAGAAAATGAAAAACTGCTGTTGAGCAGAGAACTGGTTTGTATATAGATGATACTGTAAAAAACCCTTGGAAAAGCTCAAAGATATAATTTTGCTCTATTTTAGGGCTTTATCTCTAGACTTGCTGAGGTTCTCCTACTTGCTGGAAGACTATCAAGGATCTGAATTATACCCATTACATTTAACTTGAATGCAGACAGGTTTTTTTTGGACCTTGTTTTTACCTCACATGAAAGAAAAAATATGTAGCTGTATGTGGGCACCCACTCAGGTTCCTTCAGATGCTCAGAAATGATCTCCTGCCCTTGCCAGGCTGTTTCCCCCTGCATATCAGTGGCCCTGAGTGGCAGAGAAAGCACATACCCCTGTGTCCCATCACACAGCCTTTTCTCCCATACCTCTAGTCCTTTATGGGCCAGCACAGAAGATGGATATCTTTATTCCTTTATCATGTGTGCTGCTGGAATGGGACTGGACAAGCAGGAAACAGTCCTTGAGCTCCAGACCAAAAATATACCTCAACACTGTGCCTGGGAGGTATCCATGTGAAGTTCTCACATGGGATTGCACATGTATGGGACTTGTGAGCTGCCAACAAATAACACAACCCTTGGCAAAGCCCCCCCAGACCTGGCAGCTTGCTTTGGGGCAGAAAACAACCCAAATGTACTTGAATGCTACCTAAGGGCTTAGAGTTTTCCTGTCCCCAGATGTGGCTTGGCCCTGAATCTGCTGGGTGGCTTTGGTTAACCAAGCTCACTGCTCTGCATCCATTTCCCACTTGGGAGTGGTGCTGGCCACTCTTATCCAGCATTTTGCTGTACCCTGAGGACAAGCACAATCTCAGGACTGAATATTGGTGTGTAGAACAGCACATGGTTGAAGTAACTACAGAATCCCAAGCCAAAGCTTACTGACATACCTCGGACTGCAAGGCATTGGCTTTGGTCAGTTTTGGATCAGATGCTCAAAGCTGTAAAAGTTTTTTGACCTTATAACATCCCCAGTGTGAAGTTACTAGCACGGTCAGAGCTGGATGCAGCACGAACTGTGCTTTTCTGTCACAAACAGTTTGTCTTCCTTTTTCTTGGCTTTTCCTTTAATAAATGTAACTCCTCCTACGGCTCAGACATTGTGTTGAACCACGCCGACAAATGTTCTAAGGTTTTTAAAATATTCGGTATTTAAGAGATCAGGCCAGATGTGTTCTGCTGCCTTCATCACTCTAGGTTGTGTACTCTGTGTTGAAATGATTATTGTCATCACCCGGTGAAAGGCAGCTGATGAAAGACTCTCTCTCCCTCTGATGAGCTATCTATCCACCCATGCCTGGTGCAGAGTGCACAGGTTTTGTTTTTGAATGATATATTGCTGTGTCAAAGTGGCTTATGTGCTGCTTAAACTTGCGCTGGTGAATGATAGAGAGTGTGTATTAAACACTCTCCCTGCAATGGGAGCTGTATTTTCTCATCTCCATCTTTGGGAGCACCAAAGCCAAACCTGCACTGGGAGCCCTCCTGGAGCAGGGCCTGGGCACAGCTGTGTTCACACTAGACATTTTTACAGATATACAGAAATACAGAATTCAGAAAACTGAATATCAACCAGTTAAAATCTTTCTAGAAGACACAACTGTTCTTTTTGCCCACCCTATTTTGTTGATAAAGGAAACTGTTCTACATGACACATTTTGAAATGTTTTGGGTTTGGGTGCATTTCCCATAAAACCTTTCCTGTTCTCAAGTACTGTATCTTTTGTTTTCCCACCTGTCCCCCTTTTACTCCACTTTATTCCTTTATTTTTTCCCCAATTCTTTGCAAGGTTAGCAACAATAGCTAAGAAGAGATAGAAGTAAAGCAAGCTGTGGTGTTTCTGTTTTGGATCTACTGACAGGTTCCCAAACCATCTTCCGGTGTTTTTGTTTTGTTTGTTTGATGTTTTTGTTTGATGAACAAAACACATTAAACGAACATTTTGTCTTGCAAAATGTAATGATTGGAAAACTCAGTTCTCAAAGCCTTCCACACTTCCACAGTCCTTGAGCACATCTGGTAAATTCCAGCATCCCTGAGCAGAGCCTGTAACATGAATAAGACCTTTCCAAACAACTGAGAATAATTAAAAAACCCAAGACACAGATACTTTCCTCGTGTAGTGACAGAATTGAATACTTAACCAAAAATAATGTAATGAAAAGTCTAGGTCACAAAATGGAGTGCTGTAGCCTGGAAAAATAGTTTTCTGACCTTCTGGATTTCCTCTATTAGAGGACTACTGTGCAGTGAGCAAACCCTATTTCTTACAACAAAGAAATTTAGCAATCTAAAGGCTGTGTCACCTTGCTGGCAGAAACACTGAGCTGCAATAGTGCTGAAAGTCAACACTAATAGCTGACACCAAATTAAACTGCCAGGGTTTGTGTGATGTAGTTCTGTCACCCTTTGACACATTTGATGTGAATTCAGAGGCTTCTGCTGTAGACTCATCAGCAGAGCTCATGACGCATCATCTTTACATATCTGTCCATCCACATTTGTCAGCAAACTGTGAGCCTCCAATGACTCCAGCGATTGGGATATAGATTGCTTTACCTTCCTGTATAGTAAATAGAGTGTTTTAACACTTGTGATACCCTCAGCTCCAGCTTTTAACTGACAAACTCTTGTTAGCTGCACTTCAGCCCTTCTGCGTCCACGCTGAATGTGGTGATTGATGAGGGCTGATTATGGCAGTGGGGTGACCCATCCCTTCTTAACTTGTGCCTCAAATCATCTCCAGTTTGCCCATGCAGAAGAGCAGCAGGAACACTCCTAAGTGTCTTCATGAAGTGCCTGATTGAAAGGCCACAGCCAATTAGGTCGAGCTGAAATGGACACTTGCAGGATGCCTTTGCCTCTCAGCTCCCTGCGTGGTGCCTGCAGCACTAGAAAAGTGCTGATAGCCCTCACATCTGCTTGCATCACCCAGCAGCTCTCACATCCACTGTTTCAGCCTGGGAAACAAGGCAGGGTGGCTGTGCCCCCACTTCACAGCTCTGGACTAGGAATGGTCCCAGCAAGAGCCAGGGCTCAGGTCCTGAAGCAGCAAACTGCTCACAAATGCAAGGCACGCTGCTGAGGCAGATGTTGACTTGTGGCAAATAAATAATCTCCCCCTAAAACAACATGGCATTTCAAAACACAAACAACCCCCCCACACGCTTCTCCCTGGGCAATCAAAAGGGATTTCTAATATTTGGTTTTCTCAAAACCTGTCAGTGTTTTCGTAGTTTCAGATTGATGCTTTTTTTAAAGAGCTCCTAATTTTCCTGTTAATTTTGGACTTACTGAGGTAATGAAAGCTGGTTCCCTCAGATGACAACAAATTCTGCTGGGGTGCATGTGAATGCTGGACTTGATGTGGTGCTCTGGGCAATGCTGAAGAGATTCCCCAGGTCTGTGTGAGGCTTGTGTCTCCTGTATGGACCAGAAAAGAAGAGGGTCTGCAGATTCTGTTTATATCTCCATGGTATTTAACACATTTGCCAGCTTCAATAGCATCTTATTTGCCACATATTGCCCTAGTATTGTAACATCTTGTTCTACTGACTGGCTTTGCTATCAGTGTAAATTACCATAGCTGTATTTGGGCTCATAGGAGGAACAAACAGACCAAGAATAATAAATCAGATTCCTTTTTTTTTGTAAGTCCATTTTAACGTATGGTTTAAGATACTACCTGTATAAGGTAGTATGCATTAAATCATACTTACTCAAGTGTGAGCTGTAACAGAATGGGAATAGAAACATGATGTCCTACAAGAAAAAACACTCTATTTTCACCCTGTGTCTCCAAATCTCCTCCTTATATAATAACTGGTGAAGAAACATTGCATACTGTTCCATTTTCCAATAACCCTTTGCACCACTAGAATTATTTCCAAAAATGGTGATAGAAGATTACATTTGTTCTTAAAAATTCTAAACTCCGTAACTTTGTAAAAAATTAGGGAAAAAAGTATAAGCTTTAAAAATATTTCCCATCAACTTCCATTGCTGCTTTGTGCTGCATTTGGAAGCTGCTGTGGAGTGCCACTTGGCTCATGTGATGGAAGCAGCTTGAGTTCCTGGACTGAGCACCTGGGATTTAATTTGACACCTTGAACATCATACTCTTGTCCTCTGGAAATGTCTCCTTGTTAGGATTTGTTCCAAGGTCTGCAAGAACTGAGTGCAGCATTAAAACAGAATTTGGAACATCCTTTCCTTCTGTCCTTGGTGTAGAGTGGCTCCCATCCTGAGTGCCTCAGGAACATGAGGGTGGCCAGGAAGGACCCACAGTGGCCAAACTGATGGAGCTGAGAGATGCAGACTCAACCTGCACAAGCCTTGGGGCATCTGGGGCTGGATCCATGCACAGGGGGATTGTAATGGAAACACTGACAGCTCTCAATAATGATGACATCTAGGCATCTCTGTAATTACTGCACAGAGGCTTCTGCCATGCAAACAACAGTAGGCTACACCTTGTGCCTGACTTGTTTTACCTCTGTGGCAAAGCTCCTGAGGACAGGAAATCATCACTTCTCCTCACGTTTTTAAAACACTGGTTGTGCTCTCAGCAGCTTGCAGATACTTACTAACAGCAGTGGCAATTGGACTGATTCAATGCTTATTTCAATTGCCAGATTTCCTGGTAATAGACTGTGGAGCCCAGACTCACAGTGCAAGGTGCTCAGTGGACAACAACTCTCTCTGCAGTGTCCCAGAGAAGAGAAATCTTAAACCTGCATCTATAGAAACTATTTATAAATGCACCTGACTTTAGCTGTTGTGTCATGTCATCACTGGGACCAGGGCTCTTTGTCCTTTCTTGCACCTTCCTGGTTGGCAGCAGGGAATTATAATTCCCTGTCTGCAAAGGGACTTGTCCCACCTCCTGTATTTGGCACTTTCAGCAGTAATGAACAATATAAGTCTTATGAGTACATTTTATGGCACTCTTGGTCAGGTAAAGGTTTAAATCAGATTAATTAAAATGGGTCATGAGATGCAAAGCAGCCATCTCTGACATCACCTGGACTATGGCCAGTAACCACAGCATTCCTGCAGCTGCACTGCTTGTATGAGCAATAACTGCCTGGAGATAACACTGCGTGACAAGCAGAAACACAGCAAGCAAGCAGCAGTGCCCTGCCTCCCCTCAAACCTCACCTCCACAGGCTGAAACATCACTGCAGGACAGGCCACAGCTGCTGCAAAGCAGGCAGTGGTGACCAGGGGAGGGATGAGGCCCAGAGATGTGTTCCTCACTCACACTTCAGCTCCCAGTGTGGTGAATTTATCCTGCATTTTCTTCCCCTTGGGCGCAGGCTCCAACACAAACTGCAGCAGCCCAGTAACCTGTCCCACACTGACCCTGGGGGTAACTGGATTTAGTGGTGCCCCAACAGGAGCCATTGGGTTGTGTGCATGGCAGATGGAGAGTTTTGCAGCTCCATCAGAGGAATATTTAAACTAATTTAAATAAGTCCTCTGGATAATTAGATAGCGTAGCACCCTCTTCTGGCTTTCTGCATTCCCTGGGCTGTGGCTGTCTCTCCCCTTTGAGACCATTTGGCTCCCATGGGTTTCCTGGTCATGGCTTTAAAGTTGCATCCATCCCAATCCTCTCCTAGGTTCTATAAACTCACAGCTTTCTAGGAGACAGACCCATTAAACTTGTGTTTCCCACACTGAGTCCCTTCACAATTAACCTTTGTGTGCAACCTTTTAAAAGCAGAATCTCTTCTCTTATTTTTTTCAGTTGGTGATCATGTAGCAAACCCTGACTTAGCACATTTTGTGTGGTTCTGACTGTGCTGCAGTGAGAGGGTTACCCATGGAAGCAGAGGGAGGGATGCTGCTGAGGAGCAGGGGCTGCCCCAGTGGCTCTGTGGCCTCGGGGAGCAGCAGAGAGGGGAGGGCTCCACCACCCCAGTGCTGCTGCTGAGCTAGCCAGGGGCCTTCACACAGCTTTTGGGGAGTGCTGCTTCCTCTCTGATGCCCTCACTGTGAACCCAGAAACAAGCAATTATAATTCATAATGTGGGTGTGCAAAATTCCCTCTAAGAGCTAATTAACTGTGAGGACTAATATTTCTGGTTAAGGGTCCACAAATGTCATATCATTATAAAATAAACTCTTGAAAAATAATTCACTTTTAAAATAAAACATTGCTTTCCTTTTACCCACTAGGTTAAAGTGCTTTGTTCCATGGTATCAGCTTTAAATTTTTCATGTCAGGGTAAAAACTAATTTTTTAATTATAATTTTAATGCATCTGACCATATTTCGTAATGATACATTTTGAACCCAACTTGTAAAGGTGTCAAAAGAAAATATGTCTATTCCATAGAATAGACATAGAAATATCTGAATCATGAGAGCACAATTGAAGTAACATAGTGCTTTTAAAAGTGCCAATTATTTATTTTAACTGTGATATTACAGCTGTCATTAGCACCGTGGGAAATATTTTCTGTATTATTAGGAAAGTTTCAGATTCACCAGTTTCAAAACTCACAGAATTTACAGGAACACAAGGTACCAGGTTATGGCTCCTCTGAAGCAAGTCTGGTGGCAAAATTCAGCCTTAAATCCACTTTAACCAGTTTCCTTTCTCCCGTCAGGTGACAAAGCCATCCTCCCCTGCCCTGCCCCACCCCACATCCTTCACTTCATTCCCTGGGGCACTGGGCAGGTCAAACACCGTGTAAGTGGGAAGGGGATTATCTTTGCTTTGCAGGCTTAGCAGATGGAGAGCAGGAATCAGCAGCACATCCCTCCAGCAGAGAGCTGGCAGAGGGGTGGGAGGTGCAGGAGGAAGGGGACACAGGAGAGCAGCACCCAGGGCAGCAGTGGCACTGCCTGAGGCCCCGCTGGCACTGGGACAGCAGCTCTTTGCCCCGCAGTGCTGCTGTGGGTTGGGTTTGTGTGCTCTGAGCCCCGCCAGGTCACAGACCCTTGGGTTCATGGACTGTCACTTGCAGTGCCAGGGCTGTGCGTGGGCAGGAACAGAGCTGCAGGCTCAGCTGGGGCTGGGGAGCTCTCCACATGCCCTGAGTGCCTGGCTGCTCTGCAGGGCTGTCCCTGTCACCATGCACCTCTCACAGTCATGGGCTGCAGCTCGGGGTGTCTCCTTGGAGCTGGAAACACTCGGTGAATGTCACCTGTATAAACTCTGTGGATTTTTTGTGGCTGCAGCTTCGTTTTGTCTACCTTGGCCTCACAACCATAGAGTGACCCATGTTTCTCCTCACTCTCTCCTTACAAAGGCAGCAAAATTGTTGGAGTTATTTTTTTCCATTTTGGCTGCCTGGCTCCATCTATGGGGCTTTAGAAACCCCTTAAATGACAGCATAGTCACAGATCAGGGATAGCAGCACCTCTCTGACAGCAAGAGGAGATCACAGTGAGCGCACTGAGGGGACACACACCCATGCAGCACCCAAGAAAAATGTATTCCTACCAGGAGATGAATGAAAACACAGCTTCATCACTCTCCTGAGCACAGAGTTAGTGGGAAAAACTGCTTAGATGCTCAGCAGTCAGAAAGGAAAATGAGTGCCTCTTGGAGAGCAAAAGAGGAGAGGACTGGGATGGATATGATGAGGTTTGGTTCAGCACAAGTAAAACATTATCAGTAGCTTCTTCAGCTATTACATAAAAAGAAGATTGCAGAGGATAGTACAGATTTAGATCTTCCTTTGTTATTTATACCTTTGTAATTTATACCCTCAAACTTGGACCTCCTTCAACCCTAAGCTAAGTCAGAAGGCTCTGGTCCTTTGTGTTTCCTTAATATTTTCTATGCCCAGCTCCTCAAGGCTCTTAAAAACCCTCTCTTTGAAGCAGAACTCAGAGACAGTACTTACTTAGCCCTTTGGCTCTCTACTGGTGTTCACTCAGCCCAAATCACTCCTCAGCCCTTTTTGGTGGCTGCTTTTTGGCATCTCTTGCTGGTGACTCAGTACAGCTTATACACCCAAAGGGTCTAATCAGAGTGCTCTTCCCAACTGTCTCTCTCAATAAGGTTTGGTGCAGGCAACTTTTGGTGTTTCTGCCTCAAATTTCCCCCTGCACCCTTACATCACTGGGTGTGCCTCCTCCCTGCTGGATGTGTGAGCCACACAAGCCAGTGCTGGAGGAGCACAGCTGACAGGAGGCTGCTGCCTTTATAACCAAAAGCATAATACTTTCTCCCTTTCAGACAAGCATCTCTTTCCCCATTTATGATGGTCCAAAGGTCGAAGATAGCTGCTCTACCTCTGCCACAGCTCTGCCCAAGTTTTATGCCCTGGAATTGCTGTCAAGTTTAATGTTAGCATTTTATATAATGAAATAGCAGTTGTTCCAGCTCTGTAACCTGCATGAATTCACACTGAAAAGATTGAAAATTTCAAGTGAATTTTCCCAGACTCCTCAGACCTTTACCAATGGCCTTATATTGGATTAAAAGCAGAAGTAAGCAGTATTTACTTGGGAAACTGAGCACCAGACATACCTGGAGAATTCCTTCTGAACCTAATATCAATGTATTTGAGAGGAAACCATCAGAATATTTACCCTTTTGTACAGCTTCATCGACCTTTCCTTACAACCTCTTGTTAGCTTTTCCCTTTACAGGTCTTTGGTATAGATCCTTGGGTTATAAGTCTGCAGTTCTCTGACATGTTATTGCTTTGTAGAAAGGAAGGTCTCTTTGTTTTACACTTTTAAAATACAAAACCTCGAAATGATTGCCTCTTCAGTAGTATTTTTACATAAGCATGGTCTCATTGACAAAACTGCCATTGACTTTGATGGTTACAAAAACCATGTTTGGACTTTAAAGAGAAAACATTATTATGCTTAAAGGTGACAGTCTGATGTTCCCAGCACCTTACAATCTGACAGAGGCAGTGGTTTACCTAAAAGCCAAACATATGTCCCTTATGGTAATGAGCCATAACTTGGGGCTGACTGGATGCCCCTCTGAAACACCTGAGGACAATTCCTGGCATTTTCAAAGCCAACTGAGAGCTGATGGGTTGCTTCACAGGTTTTTTTGCATAGTTCATTTTATAATTGCTGTGAGCAATCCCAGAGGAGCCCACTCTTCAGTCTGGTGGGGAAAGCTGCACCTCAAGGTCCAGCTACATTTGCAGATCTTAACACTTTAATTCATTCCCCTCCTGGCAAGCAGAAACTGAGCTAAGCCTAAAGGCACAAGGTGTAGCTGTGATGCTGGAGCAGAGCTGATGAGCAGAAGATGCAGAGCCCCAGAGTTACCTTTGGTCCCTCTGAATTCACTTGCATACCCACAGCAGTGCTGGGGGTCACAGGTTCACTGCTGCAGCACCAAAGCTGCCACAGAGCTCTGCCTCAGCCCATCCCTGGGGTGTCAAAGTAGCTTATGCTGCACTAGGAAGAGAGGAAGAAAAATGTCTCCGTGACTGGTAAGTCTAAAATGTGTATTATTGTCAAAGAAACAATAGCAGCATCAGCTGCTGCTGCTGCCCAGGAGCAGAGCAGTGTCATTAGAGGCAGGGCAGGGCACCTCCAGGGCAGGCAGTGCTGCACATCCCTGTCCTCTGCAGCCCTGGGAGGCAGTGCCAGAGCAGCTAAGCTGGTGCAGCAGGGGCATGGGAGAAATCTGCCACTGGGAAAAGCTTTTTCTTCTCCAAAGGATGTAATGAACTAACTCACAACTGACCATTCTGGGAAACACAGCAGGCTGTGGTGCTCCTCTAGTTCTTATTTAGCTGGCAATTTGCCTCATGCATTTCAGAGGACTGTTAGTGGCCATATTTTCAAGTGGCCCTGCACTGCTGATTGCTACTGCCATGCTTCAGACATGTTTGAAATGTCCTTATTTGAATTATGACTTGCAACATCTGTATTTAAAACCATATACTTCACCTTCACTTTCCACGATCAATATTGTTAACAGGGATAAAGTTATGGAGGGAAGACAGAAAATGTTTACTCATTTCTCTCTGCACAGTCCTCCCCAGCCTTCCATTGCCACATACCTGCTCTCACTCGCTCTGCAGCGAGGGATGCAGCTCTCAGCAGGACTCTGGCAGCAGTGGGATGTGCTGCTGGCAGTGCTCCCCAAGCAGCTGGGAGAAGTGCTTCCAGAGGACCAGGATCCTGCTCTGCATGCAGCCCCTGCCTGTGGGGCCTCAGAGCTTCCTCTACACCTCTCAGGAGTCTCGCTGGACAGCACCACTGATGTCCCTGCACACCTGGGTGCCAGTGGACAGGGCTGCAGGGGCAGAGGGGGGCAGGTGCTCACCTGTGGGGAGTGCTGCTCACTGGGCTGGTGCTCGGTGTCACCCTCTCTGTCAGGTGCCAGGGGACTGCTCTGTCTGCTGCATATCTGGCTGCACTGCCCTGTACAACTACATTGTGTAAAGATCATCCCAGTCCTTTCCAGATATTCCAGTAAAGCTTTTAAGGCCAGACTTATCTGATTTAAACTCATGCAGCTCCATCAAGTCAATGGAGTGATGTTGTATTATAGCTAAAGCCTTCATTTGTTAGTTTTTATAATTGAATATACAACTCTTCCAATTTCAGGTAACAGACACCTTCATTTCCACATTGGCAAGGGGTTGATTTATTCCAATAAATATTGACCTGCTGTGATGAAGCATTCTTATTATCAGGATGTATTGGTATAGCACAGATATATCGATAGATTTTCAGCTCAATGTTGTATAAACATTTTACAATGACATATTTTGAACTTACACTGACATGTTTCTGAAAATATTTGTGGTGGTGAGGAAGCTGTGAGCTCAGTCAGTTATCTCTGACATGGCAAGGGCTGGGAGAATGACCAAAGATTCACTAGAGTTTTGTGCTCTTATCAGTTGTTTTGCATGTACAAACCCAAGCACGGGTCAGAAGTCTGTTTGCAGTGGGGACCCACTTGCAAAATTTGCCCCATAAATCATCCTTTGTTCTATCCATCAATAAAAAAGAATTAATGAAGCCCAAAATTTTCACACTGATTTGTACAGAAAGGTTGGTTAATTAGCTTTTCAGAAATTTCCACACTGGTGTTTTGCTCCTCCCAAAGGCTGGGTGGTGGAGCTGGGCACCCACACCTCCTGCCCACAAGCAGGCTGGTAATTCAGTCCCAAAGTGTGCTGCTGAGAGAGCCTCCTTCCCCTGGTATTTGTGACACACAGCCCAAGCAGCTGCAGTGCTAAAGGTCTCTGAGATGACAAGCACAATGGTGAGTAGAGTAAAACATGGGGCCTAAATTGTTTTAAGCATTCATTTCTTGAGAGGAAGATCCTCTTCTTTTTCTTTAAGTGACAAGGAAGCTGCCAACCCCCTCAGTGGGCAGGGACACTCACACGAGGGTGGCTGGCCTGGGCAGGGTGGAGGCTCCTGCTCTGTGTGTCCCACTGTGCAAGTGCACACTGAACACTGGGGGAGGAACAGCCTATTTTTAATCGCTGTAATGGGTGAATTTTAGCTGCTCATTGGTGAGAGGCAATTCTCTAATCCCAGAAGAACCAGTATCATTTGAGCTGTCAGCAACTGGCAGGCGGGATGGATTGTGCCTCTGGCTGTCAGGCAGCTCTGCAAACCGTGCAGGACTTCCCCCCGTGATGGCACGTTGGCATGTGGCATCCCCAAACTTCTCTGAACTTATTTGGTTTATCTTGATTAATAAGCTCAAGTATTCATAAAGCTGAGGCCTGCCATTAAGGAGGTGATAAGCCATAATTTTTAATAAAAGAGCTACCTTTTCCAATTGTCTTCAGCTGAAGCAGAGAGTCCCCCATAATGATTTATTGCCTTACTGCCAGGCTCTTGATAAGTGGACACCAAATGGCTCCTCATTACTCAAAAGCTCCTATGATTTCTTGAACCAAAGTCCTTTCCAAGCTCCACTTCGTCCACTTTCTTTCCGAAGAAAATGAATCAAGGCCCTTCTCCCAGTAGCCTATAAACTATTTTAACATAAAAAAATATCATAAATGAGAAAGGAGAAAATCTTGTTTGCTAAAGGGCTGCTGGATGAACTGCCTCTTGCCCTTTTGATAGCATCTTTGAAATGGAAATGGCCAGCTGCCTGACCTTCTGTTCAATGACCCTTTTTGTACAAAGTCAAATTGCAGTGGCTTCACAGCAGCAATTCACCTATGGACATAAACTAGATTTCAGGGGGATATGGAAGAGGAGGCTTCTATCTGCAGTTTCTTTAGAATATTTCTTCCATGTTAGTATTTCCTACACATACATCAAGAATCAAGCTTATAAAATAAATTACTGTTCATAAAAGGCATTTAGAATTATACTTCAGTAGCTTACGTCTCTCTACTTTTTTTATATTATGGATGTAACAAGCCATCTTTAAAAATCATCAATCAAAAAGATTTAGTATGTGAACAGTGCTACACGCAATTTTGAAAAAAATTCTATAATCAGTTATTGGATTGTGGCATTAATTATTTAACTCATTTTATTAGAACTCAAGGAAAAATATCATTCTAAGCAGAATGAAAGATCAGCAAAAACAAAAGAACAGAAAAAATATCATATTTTTAAATGTGTTGAGAACTTAGGTGCCCAAATTTAGAAGCTGGCTGCCCATGTGAGATGTCCAAGTACTGTGAGAACCACATTTGCTGTCCAATTTATGCCCTCACAGCTTAGTTTATCCTGTGATACAATTGCTTTTTAAGGGCAGTCATTCGTTGTTAAATGTATTTGCCAAATTCAAACTCATTCTTCCAGCTGGGGAAAATCACTTGTGCTCTATCATACCAGCTGAGAAGTTGTTCAAGAGGTTTCCCAGACATCCACAGAAGCATCAGGCCCAGGGTGCTTGTTGGTCGGAGCCAGGATGGGGATTCCCTGCTGGAAATCCTGTCTGTGCCCTGCCCCACTGTCACATCCTACACCCTTCATCTCCCAGCCTCACATCTGCCTCTCTGCCAACTGCCAAACATCATCCAGCCAAAGAGAAAAAAGAGTGGGATGTGTTTGGTTTTTTAAGCAGTACATTTAGCAGTATTTCGGCTTCATCTAAAATTATGCCTGGATCATGTAAGCATAAGAAATCACTCATAGCTGTCAAAAAAATTAGACCCTTAAGGTAGCTAGTACGTTTTCTGATTAAAGAGCAGCCCTGATTGTTGGTTTACAGATAACAGCTGGTATGTTAAAGCTAAAATCTGAGTGTCAATTAATTCTGTATCAGATCAGCTGAGAAAGACAACTGTGCACAAGCATATGGTCATTGCAGGAATAAGGCTGCTGAAAGCTGAGGGTGTTTGATGGTTTCAGCCTGTCGCTCTTCACTTATGATATTGTAAATGAGGCTAAAACAGTTTAATTCGTGTAACTGGCAGTCAGGAGGAGTGTTTAATTGAGGGAGAGGGGAGGGCTGGCAGCACTGCCGGGCTCTCCTGCGGTTGCTTGATGCACAGAGGATTGTGCCCGGTGGCAAGCTGCCCAGTCCTGTAGCACACACAAAAACAGTTCATAATTACACCATAATTCAATCTGAAGTCTTGTTTCCAATAAATCCCTCATGAAATTAGTATTCTACCTGGCATCAGCCCTGACAGCCACCAGCCCTGCCACCCTTGGATGTGGCATGGGAGGGACCCTGCAGCCTCAGTGAGTACCTGTCACTCTTGGTGAGGGCATGGTGGTGGCCAAGGCCTCTCTTGGCCCCTGGCTGGGACCCTGATGTGCTGCCACTGTGCCCTGTCCTCCTGCTCTTTGGCAATGGGGAGACATGGCTTTCCTAGCTGGGACACACTAATGGCTTTCTAGTTGATTGGTTACAATGCAACCTCAAAGGAGAACGGAAACAACACTCAAAATGAATAAATGGAATACAGCAGAAGGGATGACCCTTCTTCTGTTCCTGCTGGCACAGGTCAGGCCAGGAGAAGTTTCATGACATACTCTTGGGCTCCCAGGTTCAAAAATGCGTCTGTGCATTTGCTTAAGTTTCAAACATGTACTTATGTCCATTCCTACACAACAGCACTCTCAAATCCTGTGGAAACTGTCAATCCATAAAGAATAAATTTTTATAATATTTTGTAGAAACTGTCAAGGGTTTGATCCAAAAAGAAGTTTAGGTGAAATTCAGGTTCCTGATTTTAGAAATACTACCTGGTTGTATTTTAATTTCTGAGGTGCTTAAGCTTAATTTTCAAAGTTAAAGGTTCAAGTGGAGACAGGTCCATGCTGCCAGAAGATCCTCCAGCATGATCAGGCTCAGCAGGTTGGCACTTCTTGAGGTCTAAGAAGGGGATGATCTTCCTTCTGCTCTGCTTTTGTTCATATCCCCCAGCCTTGCCTGAGCTGTGTGGTCTCTCTTTTCACAGAGCAGGGGGAGAGGTGCTGCCATTCCCTTGGTTTGTTTTTTCCCAGTGAAGCCCTGTGGTTAAGGCAGAGGGAGACCTGGGTTTCTCCTCTTCTGCCTGAGAGGTTTGTGTACAGGGAGTTGTGGCTACTGAACTGTGCTCTTCTACAGGAAAAGCTTGTGAGGGGACCAGGAGAGAAATTGCTCTTCACCCCTCCTGTTGAGAAATGCAATTTGGAAAGGTCCCTGGAGGCAGGAGAGCAGCCACGAGCCCGACCATTTCACTGAGAGAGTGAGGCACTCACCTAGCAGACAGGACAGCCCTGCTGGCCGAGCACTTCGTTCAAGGACTGATGTAATTAAAAAAGACACAAGCAAATAGTCATCTGCTGTTACCTTTTGTATAAAAGCATCTGAAATACAACTGACAGAGAAGGAAGTGTCTTTTCAAGTCCCATATGTGGAGGACTCTAAAATGGCCAAGAAATATTTCACAGATGTTTAGAGGAAAATAAAAATCCCTCTTTGAGCTGAGAACAAGGATGAAACACTTAGACCAAAGGTTAGTGTCCTCCCATATATATATAAACCTCCCGGGTCACTGGCTGTTAAGATAGAAATGGTTTCTCCATCCTGAAGCACCACGAAGCTGTAGGACTGCTACATTTACAGGAGAAATAGCAAAGTGCCACTGAATGGAGTCAAAACACAGACTCAGAGATATGGGGAGAGCAGAACGTGAACCCAGGCTTGGGGGGTGTGTGCATGGCATGGCCAGCTCAGAGTGACCCTGGGCAGGAAGGTTTTTAGAGTTCTTAGGAACTTTTCCATATATATATATTTATATATATATTTCCCCCCATGTTTGGAGTTTGTCCCTATAACCACTGCATGTGAGCAGCTCCAAGGAGATGCCCAGCACCCCACCTATATGACCAACACAGATGTGGGGAGCCCCCTGAAGGGACACTCCCCCCTCAAGCTGTCCCCATGATCCAGCATCCAAGGACAGGCTTGCCAGGAGATATCAACCATTTCCTCTACAGCTGCAAAACAAAATGCTTATGCTTCCTTTTCATCCACACTGTCCCAGTGAACATGAAACTAAAATAACCCCAGCAGTGTCTTGTTTGAAATGAAAATGGCAGCACTTTTTCTTCGGGAAAGTCTTTTATCATCTCCCTTTTCACCAGTGGCACCGTGACAGTGAGAATCAGTTAATGCAACCCTCACAAATCAGCACTAACCCCACAGATGCTGGGAACCTTTGACAGAAGAACTTCATACCCTGGAGGAAGTTACCTAATTCCTAAAGGTCTTTACAAGTTCGGCACTCCCTGTTGTTTCTGCACAGTAGCAGAGCAGGATTAGGGGCATGACACAGACACCACTGAAGAGAGAAGTGCTGTGCTAATACCCCTCTGAAAATTATCTGTTGGCTCTGCTTAAAATCCAGGGCTCCCAGGTTAGGGAACAAACTCTGTTGTACTCAGATTAGATATCTTTGTTTCCCAAAATAAAATAAATTATGGAATACAAGATTAATTAAATTATTTTACTTGAAACAGCAAGTTGTATCCTGCAGTGCAGCATTACCAGACTAATGAGCACAACGGTGAGGCTGAGCAGAACATTAGCTAGGAGAAGGGAAAAAGTGGTTCAAAAACCAGTGTGACAGCATGCAAATACAGCTCCTCCCAGATTTTATGCTTTGCCCTTATAATCACTGCCTTTGCTTTGAAGGATTCCATAATGCACAATTTCCTATGTACCATTATTTTCTCCCCCAAATCAGATTGTTTATTTTTTATGGCAGAAGTAGCACACAGAGTATAGTATATGGATTAAAGATGCTGCATCCATATCTGCTTGTTACTATTATTCCTGGCTTGTGAATATTTTAAAGCACATGCCAACTCTTTGCCTCTGAAAATCGATGGAAGTTTGGCCATTGACTTTACAGAGCTGGATCAGAACTGAAGGTCTGTGCCCCCACCCCCTTTTTAAATAAGTGGGAATTTTATAGGATAATGGTCCTGGAGCATATTGATTGGCCTCAGCCAGGCTGTACATTGCCCTCACTGGCAACTGTAAAACCTGTAATGGGCTGCACACAATGGGGATGTGACTGACATGTGCCGAGGGCATTTGGGGCTCAGGGCTGCACTCTGCTCAGGGTGCTGCAGCAGTGGGAGGTGTCACAAGAGACACCCAGCAGGCCTGGCATGACACCACTGCATGGGGCACAAACCTCCATAACCCTGCATCTGCTCTGTGGGGTTGGTGACCTCGATGTGACAGGCTCTGGTGCTGCTCTGCGAGGACAGCACACGAGGCTGTGTGTCCTGCCCATGCTGAGGGGACAGACAGCTCACTGCTCAAAATGCTGCAGGGTTCAGCAAAATGGTGATGTGGCAAACTGGCAACAGCATTTTGATTTACAACCTTCCTCATGTATCAGTAGCATTGAATAATGTAAGTACCGAGACCTGTGGGGTTTTGCAGAGGTGCTGTGAGCCCTACAGAAGTGCTGATGAGTATGTCAGCCCTGTGCCCTCCTCGTCACCACCCTTAATCAGCCCCTGCCTCATCTGGTGGCTGGGTATCTCTATTTGTTGCTCTGTGCAAAGAACATCCAAATCAAAACTACTGTCCCGGAAAAAAATCTTTCGGATATCACAAGTGATGATGTGAGCCCACGTCAGTGGCAGCCTCTTATTGACCGGTGGGGGCTTTGGATCAGGTCCTCCCCTGTGGTCATTTCCAGAGGCAATTATTCTGATAGCTCCTGCTTTGCCTTCTGTCACGTAGTGCGATTGCTCTGGGGCTGGCCAGGCTCCTGTGCTCTCCTGGAAGCCATTTCCCTTCACTGAACTTTGATTGTGAGGAATAGGTTATTGTCCAGGCTTTGAAAAGGAGACCGTGCAGAACCCCGGCTGGATTGAGGCACCCCCTCTTTTCACAGCCAAAATCAAAACAAAACACTGTTTTCTCCCAATGCAATCACTGCATCTGATTGCAAAACTATCTACACATTTGTGCCTATTCATCTGAATATGGGAATATGCTGTGTGAGACTTTCTGCTGAAAACACCACGTATTGTCTGCTGCTTCCAAGATTTCAGAGTGCACACACAGGAAATAAAATCCTAGTTTTGCAAGAATCAGAGGATCTTTACTTTTCTTTTTAACCCAACTTCACCTCACTGAAAATAATGTTTTAGGTACAGTATTAATGAAAAGCTACTGCCATATAAAAGCAGGAACACAGGTGTCAGCCAGTGTTGTAATGATAATGTAAAAATCATAGAAAGTTGATGTGTGACATGTACAAGCCCTATTACCCAGGCTGTGCACGCACGTGCATGATATTCAAGACACCCTCTTATCAGGTTTAATTATATTAGTGCCCGTTGCTCATCTATATCCTGTATAAAAGCAGCAAGGCAATCAGCAGAAATAAGCATTGCAAGGCAGAGCAGAGATGGGAGCACAGCGGCGGCGGCTCTCTCGTGGTTTGATTTGACATGCTTGCATAAACACGGATGGGATGGCTCCTCATCGGTTTATTTTCTGTAACAGACAAACAAAAAACCTCCTAACCTGAAATAATATGATGACAATTTTCCATAAAGGAAGAAGCTGAACTACTTATGGCTACAAAGACAGAGGAGATTGTATTAAAGGACTGTGAATCTGGACCTCTTTGTTGTGTTCGCAGGGATTTTCAGGGTGATTTAGTGTGGATTGATTTGCAGTTTATTCTGCAGCCATTGTTTGTAATGTGCTTTGCAAGCTCATGTACTCTGAACCTTAATTGTTCTAAATTAAACTATGGGGACCAGACAGAACACATTTCAATCAGAATTACAAAATATTGCACCAAATTCCTTTGGGATACATAATCTCTCGCTACGTCTGCAGCGCTTGTATATATGAAGGAGTGAGAAAGCGTATTTAGGAAGACATTTTACTATAATTTAATTTACCCTTTCCATTGGTAAAGCAAACAAGGACAGAGGTATTGGCAGAAACAAGCAAGTGAAGTCGTTCTGGAGCTGCCTCACTTGGTATTTTTCGCAGCCTGTGAGTGCAGCTGCTGGTGCACAGTGCTCTGCACAGGGCAGGCAGAGAGCAAAACGCTGCCAGCAGCCGGTGCCTGGGCACTGGCTGGGATCACAGAGACTTGGCAGGGTAGGGAAGGTAATAAAAGCTTACTTGGACTAGCATGGGAGAAAGGAGCAATATAACTTGCATTGATCTGAACGATTCTGAGTGAAAGAAGCTCAGATATTAGTAGGGTTGGAGCCCTTTTAAGCCAATATGCCTTTACTGAAAGAGCTCTGTAATATTTGCTTGAAAATACCTTTATGTGTCCTTGCTAGGACTGACCTGGCTCCTGGCAAGTTGGCAGACAAAGAAAACCCCCTTTTTTTTTCCCTCTTATTTTTCTTCAGGTAATTGCTTCCCTGGCTGAAGCTTCTCTGAAGAACCATGATAAAGAAGTTACACATGATGATATAATTTGGGAGAAAAAACTCACTGAGGATGAGAAAGAGTGCGAGAATGCAGGAGTGGTGGTCAAAGCCGGAAAGGATTTTGGGGAAGGGCAGGTGGTGCCAGTGTAAAAAGCATGGCCATAGGGAAATAAGGGCTCAGGACAGCTCTGCCACCCAGAATCAGATGTCTGGCCTGCAAAAGCTCTTCAGTGTGTCAAAGCTCTAATAGAAGTATCCATTCAGCACTAAAGTGGGTTAAAATCATTAAAGAACATTATTTTTGGAGTTTACCATAAGAATATTCTTTCTATGCCCATGTCTGAGCAAGGCAGAGAGTGGCTGCTCCAGAGCCCCATGGATACCTCAGCATCCCATGGAACAGTCTCATAATTTTAGGCTATATTCTGCATTGCTATTTGGGTTTGAGCTGGGACCTCCCAGCAGCAGGCTATCTCAGCAGCTTTGGGGACAGAAACAATGTCAGGATGCTAATTGCCCCAGGCTGCACTTGCAGGAGAACACCTGAGCCTCCCTGGTGTGGGCAGAGGGGGAAAGAAGGATCTCCCCAACTCATAGTGG
This sequence comes from Drymodes brunneopygia, assembly GCA_013400955.1. Classification (NCBI taxonomy): domain Eukaryota; kingdom Metazoa; phylum Chordata; class Aves; order Passeriformes; family Petroicidae; genus Drymodes; species Drymodes brunneopygia. The sequence goes on from VZTZ01051050.1 coordinate 372,816, forward strand.
GGACGGTGTAAGATCTCCTGAGATGGTCCCTGAACAGCAGTGAACTTTTGTGGCAGAAGTAAGGAAGGAGATGTGATGAAGGACAGACACTGAGAAGCCTTGGCCTCAGCAGAGGGGCCAGGAGCTGTTTACGTGGCCCGTCCTTGGAAGGCACCGTGATTTTGGGATGGGAATTGAAGTCCCTTTCAAGCTCACAAGTATCAGTGCCTCTTCCTGTCACTTCCAGTCTAGAGAAATACAGATCAACTGAACAGCAGCTCGACAGGCTCTGCAAAGTCACAAGTGATTTGTCAGAGCTTTTTTGCTGGGAGGTCACGACGAGCCCGAGCGTATTTAGGCACCGTATGTGTCCCTATTTATCAACTGCACCTGTGCTTCCATGCCGAGCCTGAAACAAACCCACTCATACTCAATTTAGCATAGCAGTCTGAATTAGTTAATTTTAGTCAGTTGGTGATTGTTACTGCTAAGATCCACCACTGTTCTGCATTGCACAGGCATTAAAATTAGTGTGAAGATTGACAGGCTTTTTCCAGAAAGAATAAAAGTATCCGCACATTCATGATGAATATAAACAGAAAGGTCAAGACTCAAAACCCAGCAGTCACCTATATAGTCTCCAAACAGTAGACTGTCTCATAAGGTCACAACTCATTTAAGCCCAGTGCTTCCTATGAATGCTCTGGCAGATGTACATAAGTGAATGGTTTATTTATCATCAAAGCCTGAGCTCAAATATAACTTTATTAAAAACACTAAGTTTTAACTCCTGTTTTAATTTAGACTAAGGAATTAAATTCAATGGTATTAGAAGAAACGACTCAAATGTTCAGACTGAGATAATACTGGCTGAATATATTGTTCTCAGTGCCTGCAATGGTCTGACAGCCTCTTTATATCAGTGATTTTCAATCTCTTCAATGTTTATGTACCTAAAATCTTCTGCTGGAGGTAGGGACCCTTATGCTGAAAATTTAAGCCAACTGGCAAGAGATTTGCTATCCTTGCTTATTTTTTATAGGGCTCTCATTCACAGCCCATGGACCCCAAGTAAGAAAACACCCACTGAGGTATTTACATAGCCCTCCTTCCCACAGCACCTGAATACCCACCTCACCACGGATTTATTTTTACTGCAACAATGTGAATAAGAAGAGCACTATTTTTTTCATTCCACCTACCCAAAGAGCTGAGACATCAAGGGAAAGATTTTAAAATGAGACAGAAATCAAAGATTAGCTGCCCAAATCCATCCTTATAAACCTACTTAAAGTAAAGAAATCCAGCAACTCTTTTTTCACACTATCCACAGGCAAGACTCTCAGCCCCATTTATCCTTTCCACCAGTGATTTGATCTGCTAGATCCTTATTTACACATTATTATTTGTTCAGCTTTGAAATCTGACTTCTCAACATTTCAGAGTGCAAGTGAAGACAGACAAGAGGTGAATTTTAGGGGCAAAAATGAGGTAAGGGCAGTCATTTATAGCAGTAACAAGGCTATCTCATCCAGAGATTTTAGGTTTGGTGCTAAGTTAAAAAAAAAGATTAAAAAAAATCTTTGCTTACAACTAAAGGCACCCTGTGTATCTCCCCAGTTAGTCTTTGTGGGATCTCTACTGCAACACTGCTTCAAAAAGGTTGACTCCTTGTTTTTACCACTGGCTTCTTTAGAGGGACTCATGAATAAAGCCAGCTACACTGAGAGACCTGCTATGTGCTCTGCTGGTAACCAAATGAGATGGTAATTTGGTGTCTTAAAAAAGAAAAAGACTTCACAGTGCGTTCATCACAGTGAAAAGAGTCCCAGTGTCACAAGTGGCAACCTTGGCACAAACATGAAGGCCTGGCAAGCACAGACATGGATTTGCCCATCCTAAATGGCACTGAAATCCCATTTTCAAGGGACATTCCTCATGTTCAGAGTGTCAATCCCACTCCCAATGCCTAGGACAATCCATAGGTAAATAAAATATGTGCTGATTACAGAACGGCTTCTTTTTCTTTCCTCTAGTATTGCCATTAGGACAAAGAGCAAAAAATATTTTTGTGGAGAGCAACTCAGCAGCTACAGTTTCTAAGTAAAGCCTATTATTTGTACAGCAAAAATCAAAACAACCTTTTATTTGTCACTGCAGGGAGAAGAAGAAATATGATTCCTGTCTCCTGGCTCTGTAATGTCCTCTTCAGCTGTGTATTTTGTCCAGTTGTGCCTTATCATGTGAGTGAAAGGAAGGTTTCTGCTTCTTTTTTTCTTCCCTTTCCCCAATCTTTCATTCTTCCTTTCTTTCTCTACCTCTTTCTTTTTAATACCTCCCTGTTCTTGACCTGACCTCTTGCTCACGTAACATCTGTTTTAAAATGGTCATTCACTATCACCATTTCTTTTGGGAACCACGTTTCTAAGCCTAAGCATACAAGATTATAGCAGATTTCTTAGCTTACTGTGTAGTGTGTTTCCCATGTGATAGCTTCTCCTCAGGAAAGCTATTCTTTCATGCAGCCATAGCACCAGCATTGATCAGTGGAAAAGTTCAAGGCAGCAACTCATCAAGCACAGCTTCAATACTAGATTCCAGACAAGGTCTGCAATAAATAAGACCAGTAACAAAGCATCATATTTCCTCCTTATACAGAAAACCAACAGTGACACAGTTCTAAATTTCAGAATATAAGGACAATTTCTTCTCTGCATTGGAGCAAGATGAAAGCTGGAGGTATACTCTCTTTTAATATAAACTATCTTTAAGTAATCACGAATTTTTAGGATGCTGGTCTTTGAAGAGTGCTAGCATATAATTTTAAATGCACGGGTTTTTACTGTAGGAGATTTTTCAGTGCCTTCACTGACTAGGACTTTGCTGTCTGAACACCATGATATTATTGAATATGAGTGTTTAGAATATATTATTCTGACCCCAGTGTTAGTTCCTGCTTTTTATAAAATATAATAATGGTTCCAGGATTTCAGTGTTAGCTAACAAAAAAAGAACAATCTAGTGCTGTAAGCAGATAGGAAAAAAATTCCAAATAGCAGTGCGATAAAAAAATATACACCCTATGAGGCCCTCACAGATTATTGCTATTGATTTCTTTCCTGGAGACGTGGAAATGTTACCAGATGGGGTGTTAGGCAGTAAGTGTGTGGGTGCAAACGCAGTTTATTGCTTGCTGTCTAGAAATCACTGAAAACCTTCACAATTCTGTTTGGCTGTGTCACATAAAAAGGTAAATTTTTTGCCCTACACCAGTCCTTACAAAAAGCTACATGACATGCCATGCAATGAGCTTACAGTAAATTTGTCTCTAAGGAAAAAAAGATCAACAAGGGACTTAAACACACACAGATACATGCACACGCTTCCCAAGGACCGTAAAATGCCTTGCACATATTTGAGTATTTGTCCTCATCTTGGTCATATCCTTGCACTATGTTGATTTAAATTCATTTGAAAGACTAAATTGATTTATTTCATGGTTTTTCTCTTTTATTTCTGCCTGGAACATTGGGCTCTGTCCTGTATTTTATGCTTATGGAAGTGCTAATAAGATTTGCTGTAGGTTTCTAAAAGTCAGGTACTGGAGCTGGAGTATAATGCACAACTGTGTCTGACCCCCTCGGGGATGCACCCATTAAAAAAAAAAAGGCTGACCTTCTGTCACTTTCTTCCTCCTCCCTTTTAATGATTCCTTCTATATCCTTTTGAGAAGATCTTTACAGCCCTTTGACCCCTGTTAGAACAGGAAGACTTAAACAGCTAAAAGTACCCTCAATATCAGCGGTTGCCAACAGGAGCTCAAGAGGCTTTTTAGGAAATGCCAGAAGACAATAACCTACATTTTCAATGCATTTAGAGACAGGTCCACATTCAATATTGTATAATTCCCCTTTCGTTTGCTTTAGCACAGCACATGCTGGTGCTGAGCCGAGGCCTGGCAGTACAAACAGACATTCCCCAGCAGCAAAGCTGCTGTTCTGGCAGCAAACCCGCTGCTAATGACAAAACAGCAAGCCTCTGTAAATTCTGCATGTTATGTTGCTTCTCATTTAGCCTTCAGAAAAACAAAGCTTTGTGCTTTGGGAGGATCAGGTGGTTCTGGCAGCAGTGCTGATCTCCACCTCCCCTCCTCTGAAACTCCTGTCTTGCTGTTTCCTGCATCCTGTAAAATCTCCCACTGCCCCTGAGCCCGGCGCGTGCCACTGCTTCCCATGGAGAGAGGCAGCTCAGCAGAACCAGGTTCTGTCCAGCAAAAGCCAGGCTTTGGCTGCTCTCTGTGGCTGTTTGTCAGGTGGCAGGGAACACTCTGGCAATGTGCAGCAGAGCAGAGCCGTGCTCACAGCTGGAGCACAGCTGGCCACTGAGCTCAGGCACCAGCAGCATCTGGCGGGAGGGAGCAAGGATGGGCTCACTAAAACAGCAGCAGGATGAACCCCAGGGGTGACAGTGCCTTGGCAAACAATTGCTTAAGGAGGCTCGGGCAGAGAGTGCAGCTTTGTGCCTTTCTGCAATATTTAGATTCTTCTGTCTCTCTGGAAGAGCAGCCTCTGATTCTGCTCTGAGCCCCTGCCAGATGAGATCAAGCAGGACAGTTCATCTGAGCAGAGCAGTGAGTGGCCAGTGCTGAGCTGCAGGTGGGGCCCTGAGGAGCCACGAAGTGATGGTGGAATGAAAATCCCATGGACTATTGCAACAGGCATCCCCTTATGTGTGTCATCAAATAAAATATCATTAAGCAGTGGGATGAAGCCATCAGCTTTAAAATTCAGGGAAGAGTGTTTTGGGGTAACAAAACAGAAAACAGGACAAGCCCACTCATGTCCCTGATTCTTATTTGTGTTTGTTCTTTGGGGACACCAACCATAGGAGAAGAGCTGGAGCTGTGCTAAAATTAACCTGAGCCATTGAAGAATTTGCAAAATGTTTCCTTATACAAGCAAGCCCTTGTGCTGTCAATGCATCCAGAAAAGAAAGCCAAACTTGAGTTAGACTGAGCAAATCAAGTGAGCAATGGGGATGTGTAATAAAAAGGTATTTCAAGAAGGACAATTAAACACAGACACTTTTTGTTTTTTTGGTATCTCCCAAGACTGGTTAATGTTCACTGCTTGCAGTGCATCCAAACTTTGATAGCTCAGGCAGTTTTCTGCTCAAGTGACTTAAAAGAATTTATCCTGATGCAAGTGTGCCTGTGTACTACAGGGGAGTGCAGCCCCTTGGCTGCTGAGGGTGAAGTGCTCTTGTAAGCAAACAAACCAACTGCCTCTGGTCTGAGGACATTTACAATATGGAGACTGGGCTGCTGTGAATGACCTTATTGGGTCATTTGTAGGCCAGCAGGCTTGGAAAATTGATGAAACCAGTCTTCATGGTGGGGATTTCACAGACAGTAACAAGGAGATCCCCATATGAGTAATGTTCAAGCCTTACAAAATGAATGGCCATGAATATAATTGGGCAATACCCCACCTAAAGTGTGATTCTCCAGACAATGAGACATTTTGTACACAATTCACTCTAAAGGAAGAAAGCCTTCTGTTACATGCTTGCATGACCTAGTGGACAATGCCACAATAACCAGGTGGCCTCAGTGTCACACTGACAAAGGATGAAACTCAGTCTAATATTTTTCATAAGGGCAGTACTTTCACAATTTCCAGTGAAGAAAAATAGCAGCCTCAAGGAAGAGGAAAGAGAGAAAAAGGTAAATTTTTCCTGCAAGCTTCTTGCTGCAAATGAAAAATGAATCACAACATGGGTCTGATAAGCCTCGTGGGCCAAAACAAAGCACAGCCGAGTCCCCAGCTCTTGCTTTGTCCTCTCTGAGGCACTGTGTCCCTTGGGGACCAATTGTGCAGCTCTGAGTCCTTTTGCCTGGTGGCCTGTCATGGAGTCTGTTAGACTGTAACTCACAGCTGCTCTTTCAGAAACATTTATTTTTGTTTGTTTGAATTTATTTCATACACACGCATGTGCACACACACAGATACAAAAGCCTGGCCCTGTATTTTCAAGAGGCCTGGAGTGCCCAGGCGTTTCATTGTTTTTCATGCATTACTTTCAGAGGACTTCAGGAGTATTTATTTATGGATTAGATTGACAGAGTGCTCCCTACAAGTGCTCCAGACTCATCTCTATTGAACCCTGTGCACTTACTCTGAGGCCCTGATCCTGCAGAGCAAAGGGAACCCACCCCAGTGATGTTCTCAGTCCAGATGTTAAAGCTAAGAATATGTTTAAAGTGTTTGGGGACTGAAGCTCCAGCCTCTAAATATCACATGAAAATAAATGCCCTATGATTCTCACCAGCTCCTGAAGCTGTAAATCTTTTAAGTTTATCATGAAATATTAAATAAGTAAAGCCAACACTACAGTCAAGAATGAATCTGACACTCAAGTCAGACCTTCCAGCCAGCAATCTTCACAGAGCGCATATTTAAATAACCTGTAGAAATTATAGTATTTAGGCTTATTATAAAGATCCTGACACCATAAAAAGGCAGGAATGTTCTCTCAGTTTGCATCAGTACTCAACTAACCAAAGAGCCACCAAATTTTAGATTTCTACTGAGTACATAAATCTCCCATGTCAGACAGAATAGACTTCATGTTAGCAAAAAGCCCCCAGTAGAAGCAGTCAGTACCATGTAATGGCAGTAGCTTGTTAATGAAATCCTTCCTTCAAAGAAGTGATTTTAAAATTCTGCAATAGCCAATGAAAATTACATGCAAACATAATGGTCATTTGTTATCATTATAAATTGTGATAATGTCATGGCTGACTTACAAAGATGATGACCTGAAAGGCCATGACATTATGACATTACATTTTATCAATAATGAAAAATTGCTTCTTTTGCATGATTGTAGCGGAGGTGAGCCAGGACCCCGGAAGGCTGCTGGCTCCTGCAGACCAGCCTCAGCTCCAGACAGGGACACAGACCAATAGAGAAACACTTGGGCAAAACAAACCAATCAACCAACTGCAGCAAAACCAGAGAAACAGATAAAGAATACAGAATATATTTACCTCACAGTATTTAATTTGGATTTCTGAAGGCCTGGATGATCTATGTCTTGAAAACAACCCAGAGGAGATTCACCCAATACAAGGAGCTCACAAAAGGCTCTTTCTAGGAGTTAGCTGGCACACTGAAAGCCTTGGGGACCAATGAAGCTCTTAAAGAGGAATCCAATGTTCTCAGTGGCATTAACTGACAATTTTGTTTTAGCTGTTTTCTAATCCAGCATCTCTCTTCACTGCCCAGAGTGCCCCTCTGCCCCATAGCTCCAACAATCAGCTTTAAGCTGGGCCTTAGTGATACACAGGACCCTGAACTGTCTGCCAGAGAGGGAGAGATGGGATGAGCACGATGTTATTCAAGGAAAACAGCTCAGCCATTACCTCTGGCACACGTGTTTTAATTTGACAGCTACTCGAACAGCCAAAAAGCTGGAGTCCTGCAGGAGATACAGTTCTGCCATGCACAGACACATAATTCTCCTAACTGCACTGAAAGCTCAGCTCTCAGCCACCTGACCCTGGGTGGGTATTTACACCTGAAAGAATGTGTAAAGTCAAACTTGCAGTCATCTTTGCTGAGGCATGGCAGAGCTGAACACCCTGAAGAATTGCAGGAGATGTGGTCACCTCCACTTTTCAGCACACTGTGAGGCCCAAACCACTTATGGGTAAAGCATGATCCCTTCTGCATGCTTACCCCACACCATCTCCTGCCTCCCCTCCTGAAACCCAATAACCCTCTGTGCAGCAAGATCCAGAGTCCCTCTCCTCAGATACACCTGGCCTGGACACACTCTGCAGGGGGGGAGTGTTGCACAGCCTCAGCACAGCCATGTGCTCCTTTCCAGGCCCAGACAACAAATTACTGACTCTCAAAGACTCATTAAACTGCTATAATCCTGAGTGCAAGTGGCTTCTGCACTCCTGCCTGCTGTTGCTGCACTGTAAGAGCCCTAAGTCCACAGCAGGATCTCCTGCCAGCTCCCCCCTGTCCCACCATCAGTGCCCCAGACCAAGCCCTGAGCAAACAGATGGGCTTTGCCCCTGCCTGGTGCTCCCACTACAAGCAACAAGGGCAGAGGCTGCTCACTCCTCAGTTTGAAGTGAATAGAGGCTATAACCTGAGTTTAGACCCAGCCCTAAATTTCTCAGGCTCCTGGAGGCAGCGGGGTCACGTTCAGCAAGCAGAGCTGCCTGCCCTGCTGCATCCCCTCTGCCCCAGTGAGCTGCTGGGGGACAGGGCTCTGCTCCACTCCAAGGGGGCTGCAGTAACATTGCAGAGATGCCTGTGTGTGTGTAAAAAGGTGTGCTCACTGTAATTGTTTTTAGAACATCAGCCAAAATGCCATTGTGCATTTGTAGTAATATTTATCAGGACAGTTATATGGTGAATATGAAAACAAATGCTCATAGTGGTTCTCTTACATGCTATGATACGTAGAGAAAGGAAAGTTGATCATTTCACTTGCTGGTGTGTCAAGGCTGGAATGTTTCCAGCAGGTCTATGCAGGGACAGTTTCTCAGTAAATCAACACATAGCTTTTTTTTTTTTTTTTTTTTTTTTTTTTTTTTTTTTTTGGTAGAGCTTGAAAAAATGCAATTTAAAAAACTTGGAAGCACTGTGGTACCTTGTGTATTCTCAGCTGCACTTATTCTCTCAGGTAGCAGTAGGGAGGAGGCAAATACACACATACCACAGGCTGAAATTCCCAAAATAAAGACTAGAGGACATCCAGAATCTTGACATTTGGGATGCAAAGTACATTTTGTTTTATCTTTTATGCAGGTATTTTATGGCAGGAATATCAAAGACCTATTTATTTGATGTCATTACCTCTCAGTAATAGCTCCTGTACCTGTTCTCTTGATGCCACCATTTTGAGTGATTTTTGTGGAAATTAAAAGCAGTAGCACCTGATACCTGAAAACTACAGAAATTGCCTTGATTCTAGCAGAGAGGACAGCAGCAGCACAAGACAGCTGCTTGCCAGCACACAGGGCAGGAGCAGAGAAAGGCTTGACCAGTTTCCACCTAAGAGGTTCACTTTTTGTGTGCATATGGGCTTCTGCTGGTGGTGTGAAATCCCAGGGCATCTGCCAAGATGTATTGCTTAATGTTCTCTGCTTTTCAAAGGTTCAGTAAGCAAAAGGGGTTATCCTGAGCAAGCTGCTATGACCATGACAGGAGCAAAACACCTCTGTGTATAAATTTGAAACCTTTAACCTCCTAACTGTCAAATTTCAATATTTCTGGTCACAGTGTTAAATGCACCCTAGCATTTTTATTGAAAGAGTTTTCAGTGTATCCGGATGGAAAAATCAAAGTTTCCTTTTATATTTACACACTGTTAGTAAGTTGTTAAAAGAAGAATAAAGCAAGGTGACTGCCAGCAATGTTTTGTATTAGTGTAAGCTTTACAGCTTCAGCATAATAAAACAGCATCCCTATTTGCTTTGTTACCTGTGACGTACACTCTAAGTGACTTACTGTTATTGCTGCTCTAATATACCCTGCATCTTACTCATGATAAACAGACTGCACTGTGTTGAGGCTGCAGTCCCAACTGGACAGGAAAGAATCCAGGAAAAGATAAGATGGGATGAAATGTCTCTTATAAAAAAAAAACACTTTAATCAAATCTAGTTTCCAAGTCCTTCAAATATCAGTGCTCATCTTACCCATTTATTTTTAGTTGTTTTTTTTTTTGCCTTTGCATATACAAAGAGCATGTGCACACTGACAGACACAGTGAGATTACAGTGCCCTGCCCAGAGATGCCCTTATATTTTGGTATCTTTTCCTGCTCTGTCCATTTTTGTGGATGAATACTCTATCATTCCATCACAAAGACCTTTATGACAGCAGACAGGAGAAAGAAATAATGGCTTTAGAAAGGCATTTTCCCTTCAAACAGTAAGTAAATATTATCAGAGATAAGTGTGACAGTGATGGAGAAACCCGACGTGGAGCCATCCCTTCCAGGGGCATCACTTGGCTCCTACTCCCTTCAGTGCAGCCACCACCAGCAGCTTCAGCAGAGAGTGTCCAGGATGATATTTATTTATTTCAGGGTAAAACCTTCTGAAATGTCACCACTGGCAGCAGCTCTGGCTGCAGGGGCTGCTCCCCACGAGCCCCCCAGGGCAGGCTCCCGGTGCAGCCGTGGAACGCTGAGCAGCCCTTGCAGAGCTGCCTGTCCTGTGCTCCTAAGCCGAGCACAAGTCAGGATTGAACAGTTATCTTTAAGCCCTGCTGCCAAGAAGGAAATTTATTTTGGGGCAATGAGAGGATTACAACCCAGCTTCTGATCTGCCACGATCCTGTTTTACACCGGGGTGACTGTTGGCTCGAGTTAAGTTACTGTGCTTTATGTGGAGTAGATGTAATCAGAACAAGGCTTTAAGCACCTATTTCTTCCACAGAAGAGTCTCTGGCTCACAAGGACAACAGGATGGCAGTACCAGCATCTCTCTCAGAATTGGAGAGCATAGACTGGCCTAGATTTTTCAGTGGTGAAAGCAACAAGGCTCAGCACTTTTGGAGGGGAACATTTTCTTGGGTTGACAACTCAAATATTTTGTGGGTGGTGGATACAGAGAGAGCCCTGAGTGCCACAGCAATTTGCTGAGCTTCTTACACAGCTCTGGGCACATGTATCAAGGTGTTTAGATTCACTCCCCCTCCTCTCCTAACTAAACCATTGTGGGCATTTCTGTCTGCAAGCTGCAACAGGATCACCTGCATGTTCTGTATGTCTAAACCTCATCCCTCTCCTCAGCTCCACACGGATACAGCACTGGCCTGTGCAGTCAGGGGCTGCTTGCAGCCTCACTTCAAAAGTAATTCCCAGGAGTCAGACTTGTAAGTAAAAGGGCAGCAGAGGACAGGAAAGCAGCCAACTCTCCTCTCTTCAATGCACAAGATGTTACTTGGAGTGGGTGAGGAGCACTCCCTTCTTCCTTGGTTGGCAGCAGGGCTCCATCACCTCCATCTGCTCTCCCCTGTGTCCCCCAGGATACTGTGCTCCTCCCTGAGACATTGCTCTGAGTTGGAGGAGGCTCTAAATGCAGCAGGGTGTATTCACTGGTGAGCAGTTTTAGCTGGAGGCATTTCTCAAGGCAGCCCCACGTGTCTGGAGGCTCAGCTCTGGCTGGGGGCCATGGCACAGGGGGTCAGGCTTGGCACAGGGATGCTCAGGAGAGCCCTGAGCACGGGAATCACTCACACCGAACAACTCTACAGGAGCCCTGCCAGGGCACAGCTGAGCCATCCTGCCCACATGGACACACAGTCCCCACCTGCTCCTCTGGGGGCAGGTGTTTCTGATTTATTTCCAGGAGGCACATCACTGGCAGCTGGGGAAAGGTGTCTCACTGCCCTTTGACCTGTGACTGCTGGAAGAAAATGGGATGTCAGAATGCTCCTGCTCTGAAGATGAAGTCAGCAGCAGCTACTGGCATCAAGATGTTTAGATTCACTTGCTAAATTAGAGATGATTTCCATGGCATTGATAGAAAAAGGTAAAAAAGTGGCAATTGCATCTAAATTCACCCCATTTTATGTGGAGTTACCAACAGCTCAGGGAGCTCCTGCCTGCTGGGGCTGCTTCACCACTCTACCAGTCCCTGACAGTGCCCACAGTTTTGCCAGGAAATACTTGTAGCCTCAATGGATTTCACACAGCTCAAAATGTCACTAAACCTGAAAATCAACAATTCTGCCATTCTGGTCAGAAAAGAAAGGATGGTCAGTTATGCTCTCGGTCTAATAAAATGCAAAGAGGTCTCAGACTAAAAAAATAAAGTACAAAGAAAAGGCAGTTTTGTCCACATGATCATTAAGGCCATTTAGTCCTAATAATCCTTTGAAACACCCTATTCAAAAAGGTATTTGGAGTCCTTATCACATTTAGGAGCTTGCTTAAAACATTTCTGGATTTATCTGAAATCCATTGCTAATTGTGATTGGTTTAGTCTGTTGAAATGCAGGAACCAGAGCATGCAGAAAGTCCTTGGTTTAGCAACACTTCCTAAATGTATTGTGACAATGAAAAATAAACTTCATAAATGCTTGTCCAGTACCTATTTATTTACTGGGAGCTATAATGAAATTCAGGCCTTTCAGTCCTAAAAGAGTCTTCACCACAAAACACACCCACTGGCTACAGGCTACAGGGGCTGCAAATAGTTATGGGCATTTCCCAAGTAGGAAAATGTGTGCCAGTGGTGAGGGCACCTGCTGGGAGAGAGGACACCTGAAATGTGTCCCACGCTTTGCCACGGTGCATGGGGTGACACTGGGAAGGTCATTGGAGCTCTGTGTGCCTTCTGCTCACTCTCTGGAGCACAGGGGGGTCCCACTGTGGCACCACAGGGGAAGTGGGGCTCTTTGGCAGCTCCTGACTTCGTACTTTACCAAGGACACAACTCCTGCTGCTGCTGCTCTTGTTTTCAAAACATACAATAATCTCAGTTTGGTCAAATAACAATCAAATACTATAATTTTAACGATGAAATCAATAGTCATGAAAATGGCCCCAGCTCATTACAGCTCTCTGGGGAAGTTTTCAAACAGATAAGGATAACGGCAGAACGCTGAAGCTAGACTGGATCAAGCACTAATTGCAAAAAAGATGCAGAACAATTTTGCATCTAAATGTAGAAATATTTCCCAGTTATGACTCTGAAATAACATTCCCTTTTTGCAAATACTTAGGTGGTTCCTTGTGTGTTTCTCAAGCTATTCCTTAGTTTCTAAATGGGATCCTCAGCTTCAGCTCAAATGATTGCTTGGTGTCCATCAACTTGTCATGGCTAAGAACTTTATTGTACAGTGGAAGGCAAGGAACAAAACCACGTTTGTGTTGTGTAACCAGCACAAACACAGCCTAAGCCAAATCCCCATAACCAGTGGGCATTGGGCCAAAGCCACAACCAAGAAAAGAATACTTGGAGCAAGCAACCCAAGGACAAGCTGTGGCTGAAATTCACATAAACCACCATTAAGAAAACATTCAGAAATAACCACTGCCATTCTGTGTATTTACCAAGATGCTGAGCAGCTCACAGTTTCTATAGCAAAGAAACGCCACATTATAGAATATTGCACATTCTATAACATTAAAGCCACCTAAACTTTGAAGAGGAAGGGTGCCTGTCTTTGCAGTGGCCTTGTGATTGCTGGGAGTTCCTTCAGCATCCCCTTGAATGGCTGGCATTTGGCTCATTTGTGCCGCTTCTATTCAATTGTTGACTCTGTGATTGAATTTACCATTTAGAGCCATTACCGTGTGTCATGAACTTTCCCAATCTGAAATGCGAGAATCTTCTCTTAAATACGGGGCTGCTGAGAGGGAGGTGTCGTGGGGGCAGGTCCCACAGGACCCGGTGAGGGGAAGGAGGTGGAGAGATCTGAGGAGCTCTCCCAGCATCACTTCCTTCTCTTCCGCCTCCCACCTCACTGCTGCCTTCCCTCTCCAGTGCCCCACTTTGTGTCATTCCCCTGTTGGCCACCTAAGGAGCCCTGTGGCACCCACTGTGAAGAAAGGGACCTACAGGGTGCACGAGTGGTTTTCGACACAAGGATGGATAAAAGGTGTGTTTATCATCAGCTAGAGTTTTCTGGCTTGAAGCGGAAACGGGGAAAAATTAAGAATATTATTTCTCTCCTTCCACAACCCGTTTCCCTGCTCTGTAGCAACATTAGCAAGAGCCAACAAGAACATCACATGTGCAGAGGAAATTTCTGGGCTTGATTAATGCTGTTTGTCAGCTCAGCTGGGCAGAGCGGGGCTGTGTGGGAGCAGGGCAAGTCTCGGAGCACAATCCTTCAGGCGAGGCTGAAAGGGCTGTAAACAAGCTATGAAAGTTTAATGACATTCAAATATCTGAATGACTCCTCAAATGGTATAGTGGTTAGGAATTGTCCTGCACGGCTTTTGTAAAGAATTCACAGGGTTAATGACTAAAGAATGGAGTTCTGGTAATCAATATAGTCCTCTGGCTCTATTGATTGGAATCGCCTGCTTATTTTGCAGCTAAGATTTTTTAGCCCATTCAGAACAAAGACACCCTAGGGGACTGTTAAGTAAATAGGCATTTAAGACTTTTTCGTTGCTAAGAAAGTAGTTAATTATTATTAGTGCTTAAAAGTCTCAATTTAGACAGAACATCCCAATGAACATCATAATTTTGCTAGTTTTCTGTATGTTTTATGCAAATGCACCTGTGTTGGCAGCTGTTTAGAGGTGTGCACCTATTGGGCTGGACCAGGTGCTGAGGGAAGCTTCAAACCTGGAAGGGCTGAAGACACTGAGTAGCTTTGCAGGGACCTGTACACAGAAAAGGATCAGGTCCCCAGAGAGTTTCAGTGTTTGTAGGGTGAGGACTGCCAAAAATTATGAATATGCCAGGGAATCCTTGATCTTTTGCTGAAAGATGACATTCACAGAGGTTGAGGGAGATGAGTTCCTCAAAAGGGAGCTGGGCTTTACAGATAAAATGTTCTTAGAAAGAGAAAGTGCTTCACAAAACAAGCAACTTTCTATTTTGTCATCCACGTAAAGATTTTCTGCTGATGCCACTGTTCTTGCAGGCCAAAGGTGCAGAGGATCCTCAAATCACCTAAGGCAGCTGCCAGTGCAGAGGACACTGTGGCAGGGCAGGGAAAGACACAAGTGAATGCCCCTCACTTGGCAGCAGCGTGGCTCATCCTGTGAAAGCAGCTGGGAGCTGACTGCTTTCCCTTCAGCAGGTTTCAGAGAGCAGGGGAAACTCCAGTTCCACATCCCTGATGTAGGGTGTGGTCTGTACAGCCAACCTGGGCCTGCCCTGGCTTGCAGTGCTGCCCTGGCCCCACACTCCAGCTGAGATGCCTCCTGCAGGACCAGCTGCAAACTCCCCACACTTGGCCCTCAGACCCACCAAGGCTGACAGCTCCTGCCAGATCTCCAATACCTCCACAGGAGAGCTGAAATCATTATTACTAATATTCTTTTCTAATGGCTACACAAATCTTAACTTCTTTTTGCTTTTTTTTGGTAATTTTAAACCAGAAGCTGCTCCTTGGTGACAGAGGAAGGAGAGCAGAGTGGAGCTTTCCCACTAAATGGTAGATAATGGTGGAGCTGCTTTGCATTTTGATGCCACTCCAGTTTCCTTTGCTCTTTGCTTGTTCAACCATTTTTGCTTGTCACACTTAAAGCTGTGAACCCAGTGGATCAGAGAAAAGACATCCATTTGGGACTCAAGCATAGCTGATCTTTTCCATCCCCCTTAAAAATTAATTATCATAGCTGCTTCCTTGTACAGGCATTTGATAAAAACACAGATCATGCACCAGTCAACAAGCACTTATGCACCAGCTGAGACATTAGGAAAACATTGCATTTCGTATATGATCCAATTAACAGCTTTTTCCCCTGACAATGATTTGCTACATACTTAGGCTATTATATACAATTTGGTAATATGTGGGAGCATTCATCACGCTTGCATTCCCTGACACTAATCCTGTTTGTAGATTCTCCTCGCTTTCCCCTTCCTAGAATTTAGAGTGGAGACTCCAGACTGCAGCCTGTACAGAGCAATGGCTGGATTTTAGCCATAAGTGATGTCACAAATCCATAATGTGATAGAGGCAGAAGGGCAGCTCTGTTCATAGTTTTACACACATCTTAATTTTGTTTCTACCTTGTACAACTGTACCCCCAGTACCTTTGTAAGTGAGACTCTCCAGCATTGGACTGCTTACCAACACTTGGTAACCTCCTTATCTTGTCACCTTCTAATGAAGATATTGTCCAAATGAGAAACCCTGAATCTGAATTTTAAATCTTAGTGCAAATCTGCTGTCAAAAATCCTGGCAAGTGAATTTTGAAGGTTTTATTGCACCCAAGTAGCAGTCCTTCATTTTGGTTATTGTTGAGGTCTATCCATCTGCATAAGGAACACCAGTGAGCAAAAGATTTGGATTAATTTTCTGGAAAAGGTTCACTTAAAAAGGAACATTTATGGCAACTGTATAATGATACCCATGATGGGTGCAAGATCTGAAAATCATTGTAGGTCTAACACAGAGAAGCCTCAGACAGATCAACACTTCCCAGCACTTGAGCTGGTTTGCAGCTGGTTTCAGATCAGCTTGCAGAGCCTTCTTTGCTACAGTTTTACTGAACACCACAAGGCTGGAGTTGGACAAAATGGGAGGTAGAGAAAATAAAGGGTTTCTCAAGGGTTTCTGAACCTTGGGTGAGAATCACCTTGGGAAGGCAAATGGGAGGGAGCTATCCCTGATTTAGCTTCCACTGTGGAGTTTCCTTAAAAATGAACAAATGAAAGCCACATAGCACTTCATATAACACAGTATTTTACAGTGAGTAACACAGATTCAGTCACATTGTAACCTTTTGAAAAATTTTGTAGGGAAAATCACTGCACACTTTGGGATAGAGAAAGGAATTCTTAGTGGCCTTTTGATGAAAAAAATGTTCTGAAGCATTTCAGGTTGAGTAAGACACTGAATTTGACCCAAAAATGTTTTAATTTTGTTTTTAGAATTTTTCTGGATCATCAGTGAAGAAAAATAATCTGATTTGTTATGCAGTGTAAAGACCTATTGCACATTGCCAGGAATGTGATTGTGAAGAAAGAGCTGTAAACCAGTGCACATTGATATCAAATGTGTAACCATTAAGAAAGGAGAAAAAGGAAGGTCCAAAGCTAGGGAATTAATGAAATGTTGCCCAAGGGTTACATTCAAATATATTTATTTTTTTAATTTGTAGTTTTAACTTTGCTGAACCCATCCATTATTTTCATATGTAAATGCTCAGTGCTCCTCTCCTCCACTCTTTCTATTCTCTGGGTATCTTTTCCTTATCTTTTTTTTGTTTGCTTTTTTCTTGTTTGTTTGTTTGTTTGGGGTTTTTTTTTCTGTTGGTTTTTTCTGTTTGTTTTTTGGTTTTTTTTGTGCTAACTTCTCAGTAACATGTGAGATCTTCCTGAAGTGTGGAGTCAGAGAACATTTTGGGTTGGCAGGTAAGATGAGGTTCATTCTGGGACCCTGTTGAAGCTGGGGCTTTACCTTTGCAGGGCACAGAGGAAACTGTCCTGTGAAGAAGGACACAAGGATCCTCAGCACAGTCTTTCTGCACAACTTATTATGAACTTACCATGAAAAGCTGAAGAAGGGCAAAAGTCATTGTTTTTTCAAGGATGAAAATATTGATGTCCCTGATGGTGAGTTGGGTCCCATTTGTAATGTTAAGTCATGAGCCTTGGTAATACAGGAAAAAAAAGAGAAGGAAAACCCCAGAATATGGAGAAATCTTTACCATGATGTTCTGTCTTCTCTTTTCCAAGGTCTGGGTTCCTTAATTGACTCTGTTACAGGAAATGACATCTGCCTGGAAATGAGTCAAGTCTCTTTTTCTGGAATGCTGAAGTCCCGTGCCAGTGCAGCCAGGCACAGAGGCTGGGAACACCTTGGTTTCCAACAGCCTGTGCTAGTGAGTATCACATGGAGTGACCCATTCCCATAGATGGCATGAAAACCATGGCTGTTTTGATTTTGCATTGAAAATGGTGCTGAGTTTTGAGGATCAAAATCCTCTTCCAGGTTCTGCCAGAGATTCAGTATGACTTTACTCTGCTCCCTTAGACTCTTTTTACTGCTAAATCTCCTTCTGTATAATGGGAACAATACATTGGTCCATCTAAAAGAAACCCTTCAACATCCCTTCCAAAAAAGCAGTAATACTCTTTAGGGACATGTAGGTGACATATGATTTTTCTTCTTTTCACTGGAAATATTTCTTTTTAGTAGTTATGCAAAATGTATCTTTATGGTTTGGTTATTTTGGTTTATGAATTACAGAGAAGTCATCTTATACCTTGGTATTCAGAGTAATGCAACATACTTACTAGAAATCCACCTAAGCAATTACTTTTCTGATCTGTTGCCAGATTCCTTTCATATCAGCTGCAGCAGCTTGCAAAAACCTAACAAATAGCATTTTACATAGGCTTGTAGTCTATATTCAGTTTTATCTGATTATTTTTAGCACAGTGATTTGAGAATCCAAATTACAGCTAAGAAAATGGAAAATTCATTTTCCAACAATGCCTTAAGCTTCACTAGCATTTTAGAGTAGAACATTTCTGTGATGGCCTTTGATTCAATCCAGGCTGAACGAAAGACATTTCATCACCACAGAATGCATTTCTTTATTTGCCTTGGATCTATGATTCTGTCAGTATTGAGAGAAAAGAAAAATCAATGCTGCACTATAAACCTCGGGCAGCCCCTGGCCAACGTGGTCAGCATGGTGTGAGCAAAGGAAATGGCAGGGGAAAAAAATTGACCGCTCAGCAATAGTGTGGCACAGTAACGGACAAAGCTCTGGGCTAATAACAGCTTGCAATTACACATGGAAAGCCAAAGCTTGTAGGGCATTCAGTACGAAGGGGATGTAATACAATTTATTGAACCACCGGTTAGAGTTCTGCAGCTTCTCAATAAAAAAAAAAAAAGAAAAAAAAAAAGGAGCTGTGGACCTGTACTGCTTAAAAGACAGACTTATATGGTGCCAGCAGGGGAAGGAGACTTGAAGAAAGCAGAAAGCCCTTCCTTTTTATGTCTTGGATAGTGAGCAAGTGGGAGAACGCAGCCTATTTATGCTTTCTAAAAATACACCAGCGAGGCTTAAAGGGACAGCTCTGCTGCCAATGCCCGGCTGCCTGCACAGCTGCCTGCACACACACACCCCCTGAGCCACAGTGGCCAAACACATCCAGGCACTGCATTTTAATTCCTTGTTCATACTGCACCTATGCTGACAGCACACTGTAATCCTGCCACTCTGAGAAAGGGGAAAAGCAGCATGACAAAAATCTTGACTCAGGTACCGTTATTCAGCTGAGAGAAGCAAGGTGTTTGTGCAGGAGAGCAGAACATTAAAATGCTAGTTAATGAGAAGGGAAAATCTTGAACTAAAGAGAGGGATCTTTGACAAGCATGTTCTTGAACAGACGGAAATGAAAAATTATGACTAAAAGTCTGTGTTTTATAGTGATCAGAGGAGGTGGAAGCACGTTTGGGTAGGTCTGGCTGCAGTAGTGAGGGTCAGCATTGCACACTGAGGCCAATGCCCTCCTGCCCTGCTGCAGACCAGGTGGGACAGCTGGAGACACAGGTGGGGCACAGCCTCAGTCCCAGCCACCTGCTCCACTGGGGTTTGTGCATCCACCAAGAAGGAGCAGGGTTTGTTAGGGATAAGTGGCTATGGAGCAGGGGAAATACATGCAAACACATGGTGTGCAGTATTTGTGTTTTCAGGGATAAATTATGCTCTTCAGATGGTGATGAAGAGTTTTGTCACCCAATGGCATGAAAACAGGAGGTGCCAAGGATTGCCCAGTGTGGGCTGGAGCCCTGGTGCTGGTAGGGCTGGGCTCAGCAGAGATTCTGCCTTGGAGAAACCTCTGCATGATCACAGGCTTGGATCCTTTTCTGACCATGTTTGCATATGTGCACATTTACCAGATTTTCTCTTAGCATCACTTTTGGGCATTTTGTATAATGACTGCCAAGCAAGTAGCAGGTTGCTCAAAACCCTGATTTAGAGTTGGGATTAATCTTTTCCCCCAAGTTAGCACAATACAGCAGGAATTTTAATACCCAGCATCAGATCCTGCACTTTCCAGGGGGACCCTGATTTTTGCAGGGCCACGTGGGTCTTGCAATTGCCTGATCACATTTGTATGTATTGCTAAGAAACATTGTAAAAATTTTGGCAAGTGTTGTAGTACTTGTTCCTAAGCACTACAACGACGTGGTGAAGTGTGCATTGAAAACAACTTGAAACAATAGCCACAATGTGTCTGGTTATTTTCTGTTCTTAATTGAAGTCAAGCTCTCCTCACAATGCAATAGAGCTACAGGATTCCTCATCCTCAATAATAAGTAACAGAGATAGATTTCCCTTTATTGTGACCAGTGAAACCAGACCACGAGTACAACTATGGGATACTATCCCAAATCTGGCCCAGAGATACTTTTGTTTTATCTGAAATGTAATTTCTAGAGTCCTAGCCTAAATATTTCACCCTTTCATATTTCCACATCAGCCTCTTCACCTGGTGCAATTTACGGTTCCAGTGGCTCCTCCAGGCTTCCCTGGCACAGGAGGAAGGTTGCTGCCAGCACATCACCTACAACACCGAAACACCAGAATTACTGCTCGAGAGGATTTGGTGCATCCCTTGTGACAACTACGGCAGGGTCCCCGTAACTCTGTTCCCCGCGCAATAAAAGCAGCCCTGTGCCGAGCACTGCTGTCGCTCGGCAAATCCCTCTCTCGTTATTGTAATTAAGTCCTTCTACATGACACGGCGCGAGAGATAAGGGATTAACGTTTGAGACGTGAGGAACTCGCCGGAGTGAGGTGGTGCCGGCGCGGGGGCTGCGGCGCAGGTCCGGCATCCCCGGCACGGAGGGAGCCCCTGCTCGGTGGCTCCTCTTGGCAGTCACAGCCATGGGGGAGGAGGGTGCGAGCGCTGACCATTCCCAATGTCACCTGCAGAGAGCCATTAGCCCGCTCAGCCCTCTATTCCTGCATGCTGAATCAAATTAATCTAACAAAAACAGATGACCTGTGAGCTCAGCCTGCCTTACAGCAAAGTCAAACGGGAGCGAGGGGCAGCGGCAGAGAGAGGCAGGGAGGATCCGCGCTGTCCCCGCAGCCCCTCGCTGTGGCCTCCCGCGGATCTCCCTCTGTCGCCGGCTGTCACGTCCTCGCAGCGCAGCCATCTCTGCCTCTGCAGCCACACGAAGCCTCTCTCGTGTACCTTGGTGTGGCTCTGTGCTCCCCCTCCATTACAGACGTCCACACACACACACACACACAGAGCTGCTGACCTAGAGGTGTTAGCCACTCCGCAGCTGCCGTTCTTCTCACATTAATCTATAGGAATCAATGGACATTTCATTAGAGTAATCAAGTGTGGATGCATCCCGCATTTATATCCCGCACCTCCCCCCTCCCCCAGCTGCTTTCACAGGCTAATTGGTCCTACAGCAAAGACTATGTGGATATTTTTCCCTACAGATGAGTGTCAAGAGCAGTTTTTTACTGCTGGTTGAAATACCTATCAATAGAGAGGTGGTATAAAAGCCTTCACCCATCAGGCAGTGTTGCTGATTCTAATACATTATGCACTCTCTGTTCTTGCACACTCAACTCCCTCCTTTACACCTTTTCCCCATACTACTGAGTCATTTATGTTGACTTCCATAAGAGAATTAATCCATTGCATTTTCCTTAAAAAAAAAATTGCAATTAATACTTCTCTATCAGTTCACAATACATTGAGGGAATTTCTCACGTAATTATATTTCACCAGCAAGCTTTTTATTTTTTTCGCTCAGGTCTCTTCATCTTGCTTACTATGATGTCTTATAATTTCACCAGGTATTTTGTGGTTTATATGCATATTGATATACAATGAGCTCTTGTGAAAGGGACCAGCATTGTGTTCAGCACCCCTTGCTGCCTGGGAGGGGATGCTCTCCCTCTCTGCTCAACTCTGCAAAGACAGCAGAGCTTTAGCAGGACTTAGGGGGTGCTGAGAAAGGTCCCAGGAGCTGCTGTCCCTAAAGTGTGCATGTGACAGGAGGTTGGTGACCAAGTGGAGCCCTTACAGTTAGGGGACCAAGGGCTTCATTCAGACCACCTTTTTGAGACCATGAGGAAATGTGATGATACTTGTTTGAACAAAAAGTTTGAAGGTGAGATTTTTTCATGAGATCACGGACTTTTTGTGCAAAAATAATTTCAAAAGCTTCTACAGGAAGGTGGACACCTAACAACATGTATTTAAAATGTACAAGAGCTCTAGAAATGACATTGTGGAGGAGGAGGCAGTCCAGGGAAGGCAGGCAGTGGCCCAGGGGTGCTGTGCCTGGGGCTAAGGCGCCTCTACAGAAGGGCTGCTGGGGCACGGTGGGTAAAGGTTCTGCACAGGCACTGCAGCAAAGATGAGGGTTATGTGGAAATTCATCACGCTGCACCATCACCCAACACAATTGGTGTAGGAACATCCAAGGAGGAGGGCAGGAGCTCAGGAAGCAACAGGGATGGGAGCTTTGGTGTCCCTTGAAGTTGCAGCTAAACTTTTCTCTCTTGGTAACTGTATTTGATGATTAGAAAAATGAGCAGAATTAAAAAAAATCACTGACTTGCAATAAAGCTCATCGTTTTGGTATGTCATCTTTCAAGTCATGTCAGACCCCAACCCCCCCCATATGTTCTAAGCAGAAAAGCACTTGTGCACAAGAGTGTCAAGCAAAAAAAAAATTAAAAATTCCTTTCTTCTTTATCACATTTCTAGAACTATTAGCATGAATTATGTGGGTTTGCCCCAGGTGCAAGTACAGCCCCATTGGCTGCTGGTGCTACAGTAGTTGTTTGCAATAGATTTGGATATATTGCAGGCATGTGGAATTTCTTCTACCTTCCTCACTTTTCCAATATGCCATGCAATTTTCAGTTTTGTTTAATGAATACTATATAGACTTTTTAGGTTGTTTTTTTTTTTAACTAAACCCTACTTTTTGCTTATGGCCAAATTCATGAAACTGCAATGAAGAAAAATGAACCTGCTGAAGGGGATTGACCCCAAATGCTCAAAACCAGGTCTTTCAAGACTAACGAGAGAGTTTGCATTTGCTTTTCCTGCCAGATCTCTTTCCTGAGGGCACACTGCATAATGCAAAAAGAGCTGAGTGAAGTTTGGTGCAGAGGATGAAAATAGGACCATTCGGCTGTTCTACAGAGATGAGGTTCTCTTCCCCTTCCCCCTCCACACGTTTTTCACTGTAAGTGAAAATGAAACTTGTGCTTTTCAGAGGAAATGGCTGCTAAAGGTTAAAGGGTAAGTCTTCCTTGCTGCAAGCATACATTTTTGCAAGCTGAATCTTATCCATGTGGCTAGCAGCACTCACACTGAAATAACTGCAGAGGGCTTGGAAGAAGAGTAGGGAAATAGAGGGCAAGAGCATCAAAAGAACATCCCAAAATCGATTCATCTGCTTTTTTTTATTCCTTCATTTGAGTTCTGGCCACCTCCTTTTCCCCATTCCACATTCCACTGTAGAAACAAGATCATTATTGAGAGGTGGAGGGTGTGGAGCTGCGCCCAGAAAGGGCAGTGATTGTGGAAAGGAAGTAAGAGCTTTTCTCCAGGGCTGCCATGGGGGCTTACTGACCACAAGGGCAGGGAAATGTGGGGCAACAGGTAATTGAAGCCTTGACTCCTTGCCCTGCCATGCCATGCCAACCAACCAGCATATTTGTGCAGCTGATGTGCCCACACAGAAATGTCACACATCACAAGTCACTGGGAAGAGAGCAGGGGCAGGAAGCACACAGCTGTTGCCCACCCCAGCTTGCCTCTCTGCTTGCCTTTGTCCTCAGAGTGCCCATCATTTGGCTCTTCGTTTTTTTTCTGATGAAGGAAGCCCCAGTGAAAGAGTGTCTGAATGGTCCTGAAAGTAGTTTCTGTTTAGTGCAATGCTCCTAGGAAATATTTGACCTCAAGCAAACACATTCATTAGCATCCACATGGAATTCAGAATATTCCTGGTAACAGCCTGTTACATGAAATACAAAATAGGATGAACAGAATCAAATTCCAATCCAAACCACACCTTCCAGCAGCATATAGTTTGCAGAATGCAAATGTGGACAGGATTGAATGTATTGACACAGAAAATAAATGGAAAGCAACAGAGCGCAAATGTGAATCCATAAAATTTACAACCATTTAGCTTTAAATGAAGGCATTTAAAGTTGTTGTAAGATACCAAATCCAGATTTGAGAGCGAGTCAGCATTTTCTTCTTATTCCTTCTCTCCCACTCATCCCTCAAAACCAAACACTGGACCAAACACCTGGGGGACTGGTGATGGGACTTGGTGCATTTGCCCAAGGAAAGTTAAAGTTTCAGTGAAGCAATATTCCAAAGGATGCAGAGTTGGATGGGCAGAGGGATGGCTGGGAAATGGTTCTGGCCAAGCTCAGTTTTCAGAAGGCTGCAGGTGCCAATTCTCCTCTGGAGAGGCCTCCCAGTGACCCCAGGGCAACAGAGTGCCCAGCAGCTCCTTGGGGCTGGGGACCTGCCTCCCCAGGCAGCCCCTCACCCCAACATTGTATAACATCACAGGAATGGTTCTTGCTCCTTTGAGGTTACTCCTACCCAGGAAAGATTAATTTCCTTCTAAGAAAGCTGAAATGGCCAAAGTTAAAAAAGCTCCTTGTGCTTCTTCTGTAAAGTACCGCTCATAGATATACCTTAAAACTAAAATGAATTCAAAAAGTTCACATCAGGAAAATAAGAGAAATTAGAGAGTTTTTCTGAGTCATGACTTTCTGCTATCCAAGCCAGGTAATGGATTACAATCAGCTTTCAATGGTCCCAGGTTCAGCTTCCACTGGCCCTGCTGTGCCTTTTTGCCTCTGACCTGGGTGGAGCTTACTTTGATTTACCAGGCACTGACAGGTGAGAATGAGCCTCCAGATACCTCAGCACTTCTCCACTTGGCTGTGGACACGGGCACACACCCACTTCTTCTTAAGCCTTAACACCTCTTTTTCATTTGCTGTGTGAATTTGCATTGAACTTTACTCCTCAACTGTTGCAGATGTGATTTCAAAGATTACTGAAACTGGGTCTGCACAGATTTTAACTTCTTTATGAGAGGCAAAGGAAAAACCCCACCTATTATATCTTGCAGTAGGAACATTGATATCTTCCATTTTAACTGATCCCTTGAAGCCAAAAAAAATCTGATAAGGCTAGAAACATGCCTGTGTTGGCCTACATTAAATATGAAGTTGTCTTGATATTTGATATTCTAAGCATCTTGGTGTGACCCGAATTTTTTGGATAAGTTTCTTGGGTAAGTTGAGATATCTGAAGGGTACATTAAGATCAGCCCAAAGTCATTGGATGATGTGTCCTAAAGATGCAGAAATATGATTTTTTTCCTCCATGACAAATAGATGTGTAGCCTTTTCTGACACTGCAGATTCCCTTTCTCCCCCACACAGACGCAATGAAGGCAAATTATTTGTATTCAGCCTGCTGCATAAAAATTGTGTGGGATAAATACCCTTTCTACTTAAAAATGACCAAACCAGCAGTGGAGGAAGAGGACATGGAGAAATAGTGCTCTCTTTCACACTGCCCTGCTAGCTGAGCTCAAATGTGAGAGCTGTGCTGAGGAGTTTTGAAGCCAGTGATACTCACATGCTGTGTCTGCAGCGTGCAGGGCACAGATCCCAGCTTGTCCCCGTGGTTTGTGTGCAAGAGGAAAGCAACAGAAAACAGGTGAATGAAATGATCTCAGCTAGTGTCTCCCTGAAGGAAATTCAGAAGATGGCACACCAGCCTTGGCCTTGCCTGTACTGATGGGTATCAGAGGTATCAGTCACTAGAGCGACACCAAAACATCCATATTTCATCAGAATTCCCCTCCCTAACAAATCCCTGCCTTTTTTTTGCACTGCATATTTGAGTTTCTTCAATCTTTCTTAGAACAGAACTAGCACAAAGTCAGTCCTGGGCAGCATGGAGGGTGGCTGAAGGCTTCCCAGACTTCTTGCTTTTCTCTACTTGGTTCCAGTTGTTTAGAATCAGTCTCTTTCTGTACATGTTGTTTCTGTGTGAGGTAAATTGAGTGGCCTATCTTACAACTGCCCAGATTCACTTTTGCCCTTTTTAAACAGTTTCCCTGCTGGTGCAGTCTGTGCTCAAAGAAGTACCTCTTTTCACACCTCCTTTGGCACAGAGTGACTCTAAGGGGCAGTGTACTGCTACTGGAATAAACCAAAACTTTTCCAAGACTATATGCACTGCCAAGAAAAGTGGGAAGCTGCTGATAAGGTTTTCATATAGAGTATTAAAAATATATATCAAGTTTTTTTTTAAAAATTTTATTTCTATCAAGAAGAAACATAACTGCACTATGAAAATTGTATTGAGATCTCCAGAAATTTCCCTTTTTTGCCTTTACCTGCACAGCAGAAGAGGCAGTCCAGGAAAAAGCTATTCTAAGAAAAACCAGTTATGTCCAAAGGACAGGGCTGTACATTATTTATAATGTGTAAAGTACCCATGTACTTGGTTATCACTAGAACCTGTCTGGAGATGGGGATTAGACAGCATCACCATCTATTGTTTTATAAACTAACTGGTGGGCTTCCTTGAATTTTACTAGCTGAAGCTGATGTATAACTGATCACAAATGTCTTCGTTCTCTGCCCTGTGAATCACCAGTACAGAGAAATAACAAAAATTACCACTACGTGGTAATCACAGACAGCACAGTTATTAATGTAAAGATTTGAAACAAAATGTAAAAGTTTCTCTGAAGTCATATGCTCCTCTTTACTTATAGAGGATATATCATAATGCATTGTTTTTCTAAAACAAGAGCATAAAGCTCTGTTTCTTTTGCAGCCCTTTTGTAAGAGAAAAATGTAGTTCTCTGGGAAACAGCAAAGCTGCTCAGGACCAGTATAGAGAGTAAGGGGGTTGGGCTGACAGCAGAGGATGGGAGCAGATAAAACTCCTTTCAGGAGAGGTTCTAGATGGGGCAGGGCAAGGGATTACATGAATCCCTGTCCCACTCACAGGATCTGCTGGCCTTCAAAAGGTATTCTTGAGCTGAAGAGCTGGGTCTGTTAAGAGGCTCTTCATAAAACATCATGGAGCCAGTTTAGAGAAAATGGATCCACTTCCTTTCATCTGCCTGGAGGGTTTTGGCCATTGCTGGGGCTTGAGGGTTTGCTAATGGCAAGAAGAAAGGTCCTAAAGTGGTAGAAGTGGGAAAAGAATCATGCTGATGCATGCAGGAAGACTGCTAAGGTTTCATTTCTGTGAGCAAAGTCTTGCAAAGGCCAGCCAGTGAAAATGAACACAAAACCCAGGACCTGCCACTATCTGCTTCCCTCAGCATCACAGACAGCTTTAATCATAAACCAAAATCTTTTGCAGTGATGAGCACCCACTGTGCAGAGCCCTTCCCATTGCCCAGGAGTGACAGAATGACCCCTTGGCATCACACCTTGGCCAAACTTTGTTTTGGCATTTCTAACTCTACTTCCTTTAAATTTTTTTTTTTTTCAAAATACAAATGTTGGTTAACCATTTTTTAAAAAGAGGTCATATTTTTAAGGTGAATCACCTTAAAAAAAAATACTTCAGAGCTTGCAGTGTGCTTATTGCCTTACAAGGTGTTGCTGGCAATAGCAATTTTAATATGCAGCTATGAAAGAGGAGGTGTGAGGACTGCTGCACTGCAATTTGCAGATGGCTGCTTGGCCACAGAAGTTTGCAGGGGAGGGATCCCATGAACTACTGGGGTCCCATGAATAGCCCCCCATGTCATTTGGAGTTGGGGCTGGGCACAGCACCTTGCCAGGCAGGCCCTGAGCTCCAGCAGCTCGCTGGCCCACACACTATCGTCTCTGTTTGCAGGAGTTGGTGGACTTTCCTCCACAGCTAAACAGGCTGACAGCCTCAGAGATTGGCTTTGAGTTTTTGGTTTGAACAAATCAATGAACTACAAGGAAAACTACAAAAACAACAACAAAAGAAATGGTTTCTGAATGTTACCTGAAAAACCACACAGTTTCAAAAGAAAAATCTCTAGCAAAAAAGATACCTGGAGCAAGGCAAGGGAAGAAGTTCCTCCTACAGTACACAGATCAGTGCAAACCCATAAAACACTCTGATAGTGGGCTGCTCTTTATTGCATACTATTCTGAACAAAAAGACAGACTTGATGAGAGCCACTTTTAGGCTGTTTCAGTCCATCAATGGAACAGCCAAATAATTTCTAATGGAACGCAGACAAACTATAGTATTTAAAGCTGGTTTGTGACCCACACTTGTGCTAGCTCGAGAGGACAATAATGGCCTGAGCACTTCCTGACTGAAGTAAAATGTAAATGGGAAGATGTAGATGGAATTTCAGTTTTCATCATCAACTTTTCAGCCTAATTACTTTTAATTCACATGTTATCAACCCTGCCCCATGGAGGGGAAAGGAAGGGAGGGGGCAGAAGGGAAGAACACAAAGGTGACTTGGATAGCTTGAGTACAAACATCAATAAAGAAATTTTTATTTACTGACGGTAACAATCCCTTCTTCTTACACAACACTGAAAATAGAGAGCACTGTATGAGCATTAACTCATCAATGACCTAATTAATGATTAAGGCAAGGACCCCACTGGAGCCTTGCTGCTGTGGAGGGGCCCTGTGCACCTGTAGGGCATTGACCCCCCCAGAGAGGCTTGGGGAGCAGCACCAGAAGCTGTCCTGCCTTCCAGCAGGGCACCCCAAGGCACGGTGCCACCTCGTCCCTCGGGGACATTTGGGCTGGGGAGACAGAATGGGCTCCAAGAAGCACCACTGGTGGGTTCTCAAAGGGGAAAAGTGGCAAGGGGCAAAACTCAGCAACAAAACACCTCTTACCTTAAGGATGGTAAATGCATGTAAGACATTTACTTAAGGTAAATTCTCATATATCTGGAAAGCTATTTAATACTACACTGGTGTTGATGCTGTGCCTGGGAGCTAAGAACTTCACAAACCAAGTACCCAGAGGGAGACACTGCCAGCAGGTCCCCGAGAGAGCATTTCTCTGTTTATCCCTGCCCAGCACGGTTACCTGGAACCACATCCCAGTGCTACCCCAGCAAGGGGGCCAGGGGTTGGTGGATGCAAAAGGAGATAACTTGCTGAGCTGACTGCAGACACTGCAGCAGGTTTCCAAGGGTCCTGGCCTAAATCCAGCCCAGTAAGAAATGCTTTGCCTGTTTCACTTGGGAGCAGCAGGTTCAAATTCAGGCTGAGCTTGAGCTGCTGCAGAAAGGGCTGTGAAAGGCAGAGCTGTAAAGCAGCTGCTGGTGAACTGGGCTCTCTATCAGCACAGCCACAGGGAGGAAGGAGGTCAGCTCAGCACAGCACATGCAGCCCTGCCACCCTCCCACTTCCACCTCGTGCCCAGGGCAGCTCCTCACCCTGCAACTGATGGAGCCTGGCTCCTGGCAAAGCTTTCCAGTAGGAAAGTGTTTGGCTGGTACAAAAGATAATCCTGAATCATTTGTTAAAGGCTCACAGTAATAAAAGGGTCATCAGTTTGGAGTGTCTGATTGACACAGAGTGTACAAATTTGAGTTGTGAAGAGTAAAGACTATTTATTTTACAATAATTAGGAAGATTATGATGCTACATAATCTAATGCTACGCACCTTTCCAGCTTATAACTTCCTACAGTCATATTACTTAAAAATATATTTTGATTTATTTTGAGAGATTAAGGTTGGCTTGCATGGAAATGGAAATGCCTCAGGTTTATGAAGGGTTTCCTGTGCATTTTCACAAATATAGCTGAATTTTTTATGTATATGTCAAAATGAAGTTACATACATCAAAGAGTATTGTGAGTTTTCAAGTCTGAGGTCCAAATTCATTATTGGTGTAACTGCTGTAGAGGCAGCCAATAATCTGATCCGGATTCTGGACTTTAGACAAAGTTTATCATCCCGAGGATTATGTAGAGTTTACTTATCAGGAGAAGAATCCAATCATCTTTCTCTGCCCCTTGTCTGAGGAGTGGACTTTGCAGCCACATTTAGCAGTGGATACCTTGTCTGGGAAATGTCTCAGTGTGCTGTATAATAAATGGGACTTGCTAGAGCTGAGCACTGGGAAGAAATTGTGCTGCCCTGCTCCTGTGTGTGGAGGCATATGTGAGCAGGCTGTGTGTCACTGAGATTTGTAGATAACCAAAGCTCCAAACTCTTTGGTTTATAGTTTACTGATGCGAGTTCCTGCTTTTCATTGATCTTCATTCACTAAATCTGGACATTTGACTACTAGAAAGAACCAAGCAGCCTTTAACTCCATCTTTCACATCTCTCCAGTGAAATGCATTGTTTTCTTTTAAGGAAGTGGTGAAACTAAAGGAGAACCCCTGCTTTAAGCATCCCAAATATTTGGAGAATTTAAAACCCAGGCTGAACTTGGGCTACATTTGTATTTTGGGCTTCCCTTTACATTTTATAGGGAAGTAATTCATCCATGTAAAGCGCTTCCATCTCATACGAAGAACAGCAGCATGTAGTGCCCCAACATTTAATGTGAAAAATTCCTGGTTTTAACATTTTCTTAACGTTAACTTGAGACATTTTGTGTCCCTGTTCCATTGCTTAGCTGCAGTTGTACTGAGCAGCCTTGGAAAACAGATGAGTTATAGGGTGGTTATTGCCCAAAACACAACTGCATTTCATAACTGAACCCTTGGAGTTTAGAATTTATGCCAAGGCTATCTATGGCTGATAAATGCCATTCACCCTTAAGAAGCAGCCCACACTCACACAAAACATCTGTGTGATTTAACTTGATATGGTGCTTTTCAGGGTCCAAAGCAGGACTGATATTACTGTTTCTAGACAAGTGAGAGGAGAAATAAAATATCTTCATTTAATTGCTAAGGAAAAAGATACCTGTTAGTTTCAAGAGCTTTAGACTTTCTTTTAAGTGTGCTGCAAACAGATAGCTCCAGAGATGAGATGAAAACAGCTTGTTCTGTTTCTTTAAAAGGACCTAGTTAATCTGCAAAGGTGTTTTCCTCTTAGCTTGGATATTTTATGTATATAGCTCTATTTTTGCCTTAACAACTTTACTGCTTAAATCACTGAAACACATCAGCTAAGCAAAGCTGCATTTTGCAGACCCATGGCTGAAGTGTTAACACATTGTGGTTTCAGAAAGCATAAAAAGGACAGACTAGAGGAAAGGAAAAATTTTCATTAAGGGATTAATTAGACAAAACAAGGCAATAAAAGAGACTCCAAAAGGCTCACTCTTCAGAGATTTCCATAATTGTGCTCTTTACAAATGAGTTTAATCACCCAAAGGAAGAACCAACAGGCAGCTGAGGAAGTGGTCAATAAGTAACAATAACTGACCACTGCATTACTGGGGTATCTCGGCCACATCAGGCCCAACATCCGAATTGCTGCAGTAATGCAATAATGAATCCTGACCCTGCTTTGCAGCACTGTGGTGAGTTCCTGAGAGCTTGTTCTATTCTGGGGAAAAACCAGTTCCGCTCAGATTTTTCCCTGTCATCCAGGGGCTGCTAACACACATATAGGATGTATATTTTGGAGGTCAAATAAATCGATACGAATCAAAATCAAAACAAATCAGAA
Organism: Drymodes brunneopygia; assembly: GCA_013400955.1. NCBI lineage: Eukaryota > Metazoa > Chordata > Aves > Passeriformes > Petroicidae > Drymodes > Drymodes brunneopygia. The sequence goes on from VZTZ01051050.1 coordinate 404,131, forward strand.
ATATGGTAAACAAACAGTCTAATGTGATTAGGTGAGGTATTTTTCTTCTTTTTCTTCTGTGCTTGGTCCTCAAAAGCATTAGTGGCATAAACAACAGAAGAAAATAAAATGAATATGTAAAGTATCTCATCTCTTCCCACATGTAATAAAATGAAAACAAATGTTCTCACTTCTACAAACTCCACCACATCAAATTAATAATGGAAAACATCACATCAAAGCACTCTTTGTGCTCAATAGCCTGTGGCACATTTGGACTCATCAATAGATGTTCAACAATATTACAACTTGTTTAAATCTTGGTAAAGTAGTGTTATGTACTATTGTTATTGACTTTCTTTTTCTAATTATCACCCAAAGGTGACAGATGATACAGCACTAATGATCAGACTGTTTAAGAGCTGAATCAGCTTAGAATCCCAACTCATTAAACCTCAGCAAGACTAAAAGATTCCTTGGACTTTAAGGCTAAAAGCTTCACTCTGCTGACAACATTTTGGTCAATTATACAGGGGACACAATCAGGAAATTTAAGACATTTTTCACTGACAGCATCTTTCGAGCTTTTAAGGATTCTAGTACACACAAGTGCCTAAATATTTAAAAATATATAAAATCCATATAGCTGTCATGATAAAGCAAATATTTGCAGAACCTCTTTTGTTATGCTAAACCTTCCCTTGAATCTGTTTAAGCTAATGATAAAACTGTTCTTGATTTTAATAGAAGCTGAAGTCAATAGGAGTTGCAGAGCCATGGCATTTATTTGAACCCATTTCTCCCAGCATGGTCAGAAGTAGAGACCCCAGTAGTACTTTTGTGGAGTGTACCATTGTACCGCAGCCTTGCACCAAATTTTCTTAGCCAGTTTGGCAACAAAATGTGGCATTCTTGCATCTATTTTAGAAAACCTGACTAAACTAATATATCCCTTTCTGTTGCTTCATTGGACATAGATTAGGGACGATATTCCTGACGTTAGGAAGTGATGGCTATCCCTAACAGCAAGAGCTGAATCAGATATCTGAAGCTAAAAGTAAAGTTAATGAAGGGATTAAATCAAACTATGGGATGAGGAATAAACTTGCATCTTTTGCAACTGCATTGAAAAACAAGCTATAACACTCCCTGACTGCAATACCAGTGTTTAGTCTGAAGGTGCTTGTCCAGAGCACGTAAATCCTCACCTGGACAAACTTCCATTTACTTGGCAGTGACCAAAAGCACTGGCCTCCATACCTTGCACTCAAAGCCCAAACATTTTAGCTCAGTGTGCTCTCCCTCACTCAGAGCTCAGATGGTACATTTCCCAGTGAGCTGTGTTACTTCTGCATGGAGACCTATTGGAATTAACTTAAAATCAGGCAGTAGTCACTCTAATCTCTGTATCTGGTTTGTCCCATTCATTCTCCATGTTATAAATCAGAATAGTAGTTACCCAATTTGCCAGGTCACATTCCTTACAAAGTAAATGAAACTATTAGGTGCTATTACGAGGGCAGGATTAGCAACAGAAAACTTCCCTATAAACTGCTATCTAATAATTTATGACAGTTTTGATGTTTCCTGGCAACTGAACAGATTAATAAGTCCATAGTCCACCTCTGATTTTCTCTTTCCCCCTATCACAAACTTTTGGACCTTGAAACATTTATTTTCATTTTCACAAAATTCACTGTATCAGAGTCAGTGCAGGACTGTCAGTGGTGTCTCAGTTACAGCCCAGCAAAGATTTTAGCCCAGTTAGATGAAACCCACACATTAGAGTGTCACAGCAGTGAGGTGCAGAGTTCTCCTGCCTGATGTGCACACAGAGTGAAAACATAAATATGTATTTGGAAAGGCTCTTCCCACCTTAATTGCTTTTCTGCCATGAACTACCCCACTTGTACTCTGCAGATATCTCGAGCCAAAAAATGGTGGCTTGTTAATTTTTCTACTTCTTTTTGGGACTACCCAGGTGCTAATCTGGTCACAGACTCACCACTTCAAAGACACTGTGCACCTTGATGAATGTTGTAAATCCCAAATTACACAGGATTTATTTTGGGAAATTGCTTTTTCCTTTTTTCTCACAAAGTTGATCGAGGCTAAACCTTTTGTTCATTTTGGGTCGGCTTAAGCCTAAGTCCAAATGATACATCTAGCTTTAGTTTTGATAAGGGCAAAATTAAACCCCAGGCTGGATCCTCCAAGTCCCTGCTATGCAGTCCCCAAAGGCTGCCTGGTACACAGCTTTTGAACCTCTTGAGCAACCAGACCTATTTACTTTGGAATCACAAAATATAAGGACTAAAGATTTTTTTTTCAATATTGACATTCAATGGAAAGGTTACTTATTTTTGACAGTCCTTCAAAACAGATTCCCAACGATTCCCCCATTTCTCCTTCTCTCCGTGTCTCATTCCTGAAGCCTCCAGCTGCAAGCACCATTCTTCTTTGCTGCCTGTCAACATGAGCAATTAATGGCTCCGAAGGGTTGCTTTGAATGACCTGTGTAGTCCCACCCACAGGAACTGGCTCCAAGATAGCAGTGCCAAGTAGTTTCATGGGAATCCATAGAGGAGCAATAGCTTTACCCAGAGGTCATAATGTTTTGGATAAAATTGTGAATCAGTTTTTAGCTGTGTGCTAGGAGCTTCAGGCTACTTTTTAAATTCTCCCCCAAAGCTTACTGTTTTTTACATGAAGAGGCCATATGTCATAATAAACATCAGGCTTAGGAACAGCTCACACTCTAAATGTCAGGCTACAAAGCTACCTTTAAAGATTAAATCTCTGCCCTCTTCAAAAGGGAGGTTGAAGGGAGGGATGAAGAAATCCCAAATACAGAGAACCTTACAAATAAAGCAAAGTTTACTACTAACAAAACATATCTTGCAAAAACACACTTGGTGCTTTGCTGTTGGAGCTGCCCTCGATAAAATGTGGGTGTCATTTGAAAAGGACATCATTTCCAATGAATTCTGAAAGTGTCACACAGAGTATTGATCGATCGAGTCTTGCCGTCAGCGTGACCGGGGCCGGCAAAAAGCTATCCCTGTGATCCAATTTTCAGAGCTCACAGACACCTCCAGTCCCAGGCAAATGGCGTCAGCAAGTGGCAGGAGGGGTCTGGGGGAGGGGAGCTGGAGGGAAACGTGGAAGGGAGAGGCGTTGCACTGTCTGCTTGTCTAAGCATTAAATGTTATTAGCCACAAGCATGGCACCCCCATTGTGTGGGGAGGCTGCTGCATTTCTGCCTTTTGTGTTACCAGCAATGCCGAACCATTTGTACATCAAAAGTAGGTCCTTATCAGCGAGATATACCCTGATAAGATCACGTTTTTTATGATTACATCAGTGTTCAGCCAGTTTCCTGCTCTTGCCTACAAACACACACGGCTGGGCAAGGGCGGCGCGAACTCCAGAGCCATCGTTGGCCAAACACCTGCCAGCCATCGGGCTGGCTCTGACACAGGGCTGGCACTGCCCCTGCCCCCCGTGTCCCCAGCGTGGGCTGTGGGGAGCAGGATCACCCCATGCAGAGCACAGAGCCAGCCTGGGCTCTGCCCTGACGCTTTGGGCCTGCTGCTGGCAGGGCTCAGGTACCAAACCCATCCATCTCACGGGAGAGGCTGCAGAGGGAAATTATCGACGCCCTTTATGAAGCTGAGCAATCTCAGAAGGAAACTGCCTCAGCCTGAACGGATCTGGCTTGAATCTGAAAGTGCTGGGGATGCCCCCACCACTGCACAATTAGGGATGCACCTCGGTTTTCCTCATGTTGCTCAGGGAGAAACATTGTGTGGGATCCTAGCACAACAAATCCTCTGCTGGACTTGCAGGCACCACACATGAGCGAAATAACAGGAAAGATAAAAACATGAAAAACAACAACAAAGGGAGAGCTGCCACGTAAAAGAAATAGGATGAATTGTTGTTTCTATGAAGCCAGTGTGGAACTGCAGCAGGTAGGGAAAGAAAGATTAAGTGGGATGAGTGAATTACACACATTTTCTTATTATACACCTGATTTCTGTTTGTGGACTCATTGTTACTCAATATGTGAAATATTTGCTCCTGCTCTATTGTTTCCTCTTTGAACTAAGTGACACAAAACCTCTTTCAGTACTTTTGCAAGGAAATTATTTCCTTTCCTAAGAATTATTTATGTATTAAAATAAAACTAGGAACTGACGTGTTCCATTAGTCATTTCTAGCATTGAAAAAAATGCTGGTTTTGAGAACAGAATGGAAGTGTTGAACAGAAACTGAATTTTACTGACTATATTAATAGTACTTTAAAACAGAAGCTTCAGAATGTAAACAGAAATTTAAAATAATCCACGCAGCTTTCATTTTACTAAAAGAAATAAAAAGCAACTATGTATGCCCAGAGGTAATCTATTTAACAGGCTTATTTTCTAATTAGTGTCTAAATCTACAATTTTTTCTGCTAAATCTGTAAATTGTCATGTCTGAGTGAGTACAGCAAAGAAAAACAAGGCTTCCCAACTAATAATAAGAATAATTTTAATGAATTTCTTTTGTTTGTTTCATATAAATTAAATATTTAATTTTAAAAAGTGAAACTGAAATTCTCGAGGGTCACCCAGAAAGCACATTCTAGGGTTGGCACTCCAAATTCACCACTCATAATTGAAAAGAAGGACAGCAGATGCAGTGAAGACACATAGCAAAGCCTACTACAGGATAAACCATGTTTGCACAGAGAGCATAGCACCACTTCAAGACACAAACAAATCAATCAAAGTCAACATCTATTTCCAAGTGATTTGAAAACAGAAAAAAAGTAACTAATTTAATGAATTGTTCATTAGAAGTCCTTCACTCTAGCACAGATGAACTAAAAAAATCTACAAAACAGTCATGCAGTGCTTGAGAGAGACCAAAGTCTCCTTATCTTAGAAACAGCTCCTACCACCCCATCAGAATTAGGTTAAACCCAGGCAAGCTAAAAGACCCTGTTTAAACCTCTGCTTATTTTATGCCTGTGCAGGTGTGTGTGTTGCCTAACAGCTGCACCTGAACTTTCAGGTGCCGGCCATTTTCCCCAGAAGAGCCTTTTCCCCCAGTGATTTATATCTTTGCTAATACATTTAATTGCACAGGCCTGAATTTCTGTAGGTTTGTTCTCATAACTGGCTGCAGCTGAATCTTTTTTCAGAAAGCCCAGGTAGGAATGCACATATTTGAAAAGAGCCCCAAACTGATATCAGGGCTGACGAATATGCACAAAATCTGTCATGGTCCACTTCACCAAAGATAAGTTTTTTTGATGAAATCTTACCTGTATCTTAATATAATATATGTTTCTCCAAGTGTTCAGTGGCAGAGTACAGAATGAGCTCATGTAAAGTGAAGGACTCTGAAGTTCAGGGCTTGGCTAAGGTACTGATTGCTGATACAGCTGCTGCTGCTCCAGATGAAAGGGGTAGAGCCTGAAGTGTCTGTATGGATTGCACTGGTGGTACCAAAGGGACAGTGCTCACGTGGAAAATTCTGGCTCTTCTCATCACTGATGTACCTAGCCTAGAAGTATAACATATATTGTCAATAAAATGTATCTGCTCTGCACACTAATACATGAGTAGTAAAAAAGAAAAAACCTGGAATTTTATGGAAGTCAAAGTCCGTTCATGGCTAAAGTTCCTGTCAACTTCAGTGGGGTTCAATTGTGGCCCAAATATTGCCAATTATTTGTTCAGAGGTTCACCTGGGCAACCCACTCTGCTACAGCAGCAGCACTGGGCCATCCAACAGATCAAGCAGATTTTCTCCCTTGATTTAAGATATTTTCTAATTTTCTACAGCAAGTAGATATTCCACAGTGAATCACGTAGCCTAAATCTGAAAACTGACAGGATATTAACTAAAGGAGAGCAAACCTTCTTCCCTTTCACCACTGTAAGCACTTTATTGTCTTTTATTTGAGCTCTTTTTTAGCATTATTTATACTAACAAGGTGAGGGGGGTTTACGTTGATGGTTCTCTAACAACCATAGCTGGTGAATCAAGGTCTGAATTTTGGACCCCAAATGCCAAACTCTGCTGGGTGAGGCACCCCAGCTTCTCATAGACACTTCTGGAATAAATCAGAGCATTTGTGGAGCCAGCTAATTTGCCTGTAAATGTAACCTGGAGCAGGGGGTAGTGCCAGAGCACCTGGCCTTTCCCTGTTTTTTCCCTTGCTTTTGCCTGGTGTTGGGATATTCCCAAGTCTCTCCTCAAAAGCAAGGCTCTGTGATGAAAACTTTATCAGCCAATGCAGCCTAAGATGGTAGAGAGTTAAGTCCAAAGTCAGGATAGTTATGTGCCAGAACTTCTTGTTTTTCACTGTGTAGGCAAGAAGACAAAACCTATTCACAGCCAGTTTCCACTGTGTGAAACAAGCCTGTTTTGGGCCCTGCCTGACTCCCCAAACAGTATCTCTCTGAGTACCCCATCCAAAATCACTCGCTGAACTCTTTCTTACACTCTGAGTGCTCAGTTTCAGGCTGCAGAGACCTGGTCATGTTTGCCAAAAGGAGTTTCACTGTAGGCCTTAGTAGGTCTGAATGAAATAAAGATTCCAAAAATAGACCAGGAAACGGAATTCTTGATTACTTGACTGGCATTACAAAAAAAGTAACTTCAGGGGAGCATTTAGAGAACATACCAGGTCCTACTTCACCAGATTAGAAATTTTTATTCTATTATAGTCTGTGTATATTTTCTTGCCTCAATTCTACTTGTGAGAGGGCAGACTCTTGGCCTACCCGAGTTAACAAAAGAAAAACCTTATAAAATAAATTTAAATTTCTTGGGTGCAGTTCCCTGAAGTCAGACTATGAACATCAAAGCATTCAAGACCAACATACATATTTAGATGTCACTGCAGTGTGTGAACTTCAGGTACCACATGCAAGTAAAGAGACTGCGAGTCTTCATCTGTATATGGTTCATGAATCTGATTGCTGTCCTGGAAAACCTGCTGGCAAATGAAAGGAAGCAATCTTGGACAGCACTAACTAACTCTGGGCAGCAATGGCCCCCTGTGCTGCTTTGCCTCAGGCTGTGGCCACTGTGGCCATGCCCACCTTTGAGCAGAGCAGTGTGTAAGCAGTGGTGATGGTATCACATGGGTAGCACTAATGACATTACAGAGCCCTTCTTGGTTAGAGCAAGAAGCTGGCCCCAAATCTATTGCTTCTGAGGGCTATGAGAGACAGAATCTCAGTTACAAGAGGTTAAAAAGGTCCATCTATCCTCAAAGAATGGAGTAAGCAGCAATTCATGGAGACTGAAAGAAATGTAAGTCCTGGAGGGGACGCTGTGGAAGGGAGGAAGCCTGAAGCCAGGTTGCTTGTCTGGCTCTGCAGGAGCCATAGAACAGTGAAGGTCATCTCTGCATTTGAAAAGTACCAGCTGAAGAGTGGCCACCCTCTGAACCTGAATGGGCACACAGAGACACACAGCGAGACTTCTGCAAGTCCATCTGTTCCAGCCCATGCAAATACATTGCCTTTAAAAGAAAAGAAGGATGCCCCTCATGCCAGCTTCCCCTAAGCATCTTTGGCACTGCTTCGTGTCTCTGTGCCTGTCTCATTAAGGAGAGAATGAAGGTGCGATGCTCTGAATAAGTGTCTCTGCCCACATTATGTCAAATCCTTCATAGACAGGGAAAAAATCCAACTGTGGGGTAGAAAACCCCTGCCCGTCTTCAATCAATCCTCACTACCACCAGGCATCTAGTCAATTTTTATTCAGTCTTCTGTAGCCTCGACTTCAATGAAGTGGCACAGCAGGGCCAGCGCCAGCAGCTGCTTGGCCGGGCTGCCAGCGCCCCGGTGCCGCGGAGCACGAGAGCCAGCCAAGCCCAGGGAGGGCTGTGCCGGGGACTCAGGAGTATTTCAATCTGTGCCCCAGCCCTTAATCATAAACTCAAGGTTCAAAGCCTTGCTGGACTGCTGGCCGCTGATCCCATCTCAAGGTGATAGTCACCTCTAGCCCTTCTGCAAACTGCAAACCTACTGTCCATCCATCTTAGAGCAGCTTGACACTGGCTTCTCTACCCATTTTACAGCCAGCGAACATTTCCTATTGATTTATTGATTTCTGTCTGCCTGTGGAAGGAGCTCAGAACAGACTCTATGTGCTCTTGCAGCCTCCTGAATAGATTTTTTTCTCCCTTTTTCCCTTTTTATCCAAGCTGTGTTAGCAGTCTGTGGTGAAGCAGGAATTAGACCATGCGGGAGCCCAATTTGCTACTGGCAAATGTGCCAGGCTTTTCTTCCTCTCCCTACCCGGCACGCTCGCCTCCGCTCCCACTTTCTGCCTCCTGTCTCCTTTTCCTGCAGGAAAGCTGGCAGATCCCTGCCTATTCGACCACTTCATCGCAGCTAAAAACCTCTGCTGCTTCCCTTCAGATCTTTTCCCTATCATTAAGAGGTGTTTGATGTGCATGTAAACACCACTTGTAATTGCAAATCCTCGCTTTCTACGGGGTCAGAGAAATTTCTTTTCTGAGTCAATCAAGGAAAGGACACACCCCCAACTGCACATGCATCTGCCTGAGAGCAAACCTCTGTGTGTTTTAATAGACACATGTTTTATGAACTTCAAAGCCCATGGGGGACAGGATGGCTCCAAAGATTTGAATCAGGGAAGGGGCGTGGTGTGCTTTCCACCTCCTACTTGCCAGTCCAAATGCAGCCCAGGTCAGTAGTGATTGAGAGTTATTCCTGGCTGATGGCGGATCAGAGCCCTACATGAAATTAGAACCTGCCACAAGTCAGCTCCCTGTGGGCAGATGTCCACGTCACAAGGAGCAATCTGGCTTATCCTTCTCCACGGAGAGGCAAGGACTGAGTGAGCCAGGGGCTACTCTTTCTCCCCAGTGTTTGAGGTGGTGTCTTGAAGCTCTGTTTCAGCTGTGATGGTGGCAAACTTTTGGTTCTGGTGGCTCACTTTTCTTCAGCCAGGGAGTGATGTCCCATGGGCTGCCTCACCCTGGCTCCAGGGCCAGTCCCACTGGGCAGCAATGCCCTGGTTGAGCCTCTTGGCCCATATTTTAGTTGAGCTTGGGTTCACCTTCTTGCTCTTCATCCTCCTCATCCTTCTCTCACCTGAGGCTGCCAGAGCAGCAGTGACACTCAGAGAGCAAACACAATGGCATGGCAGAGAGAAAAGAACATTAGCAGGTACAGGACTGATGTCCATAGATACAGTCTCACTTTTTCATGCAAAAGACTGACAAGGGGTTTGGCTGCAGGCAGCTTCTGTGGAAAACACCTTTGAATTATTTGATACCTGCTTCTCATCCTCCCCTCAGAGTGCATGCACCTGAGCAGGAGAGACAAAATCAAACAGCAGCCTACAGGGCTGGCAAGCAAAACATGCAGCCTTGCTGTCATTTCAGGAGATCACAACATCTTAAATCCATATCTCTGCACTCACGTGTGCAAACCTCCCCTTTGCCACTCCCTGAGGGAATACATACAGGCAAATTCCCACTCAGACAAAAGGGGAGGAGGAGAAGCCCATTGGAAACCACTCCTCTCTGCCCTCAGAAGATCTGTGGGGGTTAATCATGTTTCCAGGCTGTGGGGGCTGCGGGGGCTGACCCAGGCACAGGGGATGAACTCTCACTGGCTCTGCTTGGGCCGAGAAACTCAATCTGTTTATATTGTCCTTATCCTCCTTTTACAACAGTCCTTAGCTTGGATTCACAGGAATTTTTATTCCTTTATCTCCTTAGAGACTGGCCTGCTTTGTGGGAAAAATGCCTTTTGTGGGCCCTGACCTGCCTCTCTGGGTACCCAGGGAATGGGTGGACTCAGCACTGCTGAGGGCTCAAGTGAAACGCTTCCTCCACACCTTGTCTCCACAGAACACCCTTCACACTTGCTCCAGTTTACTTACCATCCATTAGCTTTTGTTTTCCTGACTAGAATTTGTTGCATCACAGAAACAGCTATATTATTCTCTAATATTATGAGCTGGTATAAAGCATCATGGATGTACTTCTGAGTGATGGTGAGAGGTGTCTGCACTGAAGCTGTATGTGCTTCCCTTTAAAGGAGTTTGGCTTTGTGGGGAGGGAGCTGCTATTTTCTCCAGGATAGCTATGCAAGGGACCTTGTGGGTATGTGAATCAAAAAATTTGTGAACATGTAAAAACTAACCCCCACATTTTTGTTGCCTATTCTGATTTGTTGGAAATACAGTACTGATGAGCTAGTGCAGACTCTAAAGTGGAGATTTTTTCAAGGCTGAATTAGGCAAGTGTGGAAAGGGAGAGCTACAGGCATGCTGTGCCAGGCTATATGGCCAGCAGGCATCAGTGGCTGGAGCCTGCTCTTGTTTAAACTGATATATTTCCAGTGGTGTCAATGAAACAATGCAAATTTACAGCAGCACAGAATCTTGTCTCAAGTCCACTCTCTGCCCCACACACAGGAGAAAATGTTTACAGAATAACTAGAACTGTTCTTTTAAGAAACTGCAACTGCCCATTTTTACATTGGGCCTATCCATATGTAACTACATGCATTTCAATGGGTTACTTCTGATTTACACTGCAGGCACCGTGAATTTCCCTAGACCAGCATTAACTATTTATTGATCTTCCCAGTACCCCTGTGAGGAAGGCTATTATTCCCATCATATAGACAAACAAGGATTACATTTTGGAGAGTGTCTGGATCTGGTGCACACATTTGGTCCTCTTTTGCCATCAATTACACTTCTTACAGCTCTTATTTCCCCACCCCCCTCCCCTTCTCCCTCCCGTTGCCACCATATGTGTGCAGGAGAATGGAGAGGAAAAACAGCACAAACCATAGCCCAAGTCTAAATGTAAGATAAGTCTCTCAGGCTTATTTGACTTGATTTCTCTCTTTTTAAACAAAAAAAGTCTCTCTGACCTCTTAAATTTACAGAAAGCTGTTTTTAAGCCTTGCTGGTTTACTGGTTTCAAACTGTGCATGGAGATGGGGGTGAATCTTTCAGAGGGCTTGGAGAAATGGGCTGCACCTGCAGCAGGGAGCAGCCCTGAGGTGGGAGCTTGGGTGGGCAGCAGGGGCAGCAGTCTGTTCCAGGCAATATAGACTGATGTTGGTGTTTGTTTAATGTGGAAAGGGAATGTGAAATAGTGAGCAGTGTGTTAAAAATCAAACCAAAGCGCACTTAATGCAGCTTTATGTCTGCCCTGGACTCCAGTGTACCTTGTATCAGGTCTTTAATAACATACTGCAGTAGGAGGTGAGGAAATCTCCCAACAGCACAGCTCTTATTTCTGGATAGATTCTAAGATGCCTGAATCTCCTGCTCTCACTGCAGGAGATGTGCTCGCCATGTGCCAACCAAAAATACCAGCACTGCACTGTCAGTAACAGGTTCAGAGTTTCAGAGCACTGAACAGACTCATCCAACAGCTCCAGGAGAGCCCAGACCAACAGCCTGTCCTTTTTCCTTGGGCACCAGGGCATGACTTCTTTGTCCTTCTCAAGAAGCACACTGCATCCTGCTTCAATGTTTCACAGGCCCCTGCCTCACATGTGTGGGATTTCCCGCTGTTGCTTCCCTTCCTCTGGAAGGAAGTGGTGGAGCTGTGGTTCTCTGAGCTGCCAAACAGCAAACCCCAAATGAGCATCACAAATGTGAGAGGTGCAGCAAAGACACCCCCAGCCCTCTGCACTGGCCCAGGCACTCCAGAGCAGAGTGCAAGTTGACATATTGAATAAATACAATTGGCACATGATTTATCGATTATACCCCTTCTGAAGACAGGTCCTCTACTGAGATGAGATTCATAGGGCATCACATCACTTAAATGAGCCCTGAAGCATGTCCTTCACCATGTTTGCACCGTTGGTGCTTTCATGGCAACAACTTTTTTCAGGTTTTCTATGCGTGAGATCCAGCCATCAGTAGGAGCCAATGCACCCTGTGGGAAGTGTTTCAGAGTTCAGCAAAAGGCAGAATTTATATCCTGCAGAAAATCCAGGTATTTCAACACCATGATTCGTGTCGGCTTCATTGGGGCTGTCTGACAACTCAGGGTTCAGAGCTGAGCTCTATTTTGTGACAAGCCCCTGTAAATGTTAAAATTTGCTTTGGTGATACTTCTTCACCCCAGGCTGGAAGATGCAGCACAAAAATTGTAGGAAAGCACTAAAAATAGAAGTTTGAAAGTGCTGTACCAGCGCATTTTAGGAATGAAAATATTTACTGGATAGGCAGAATTTTACCATTGTCACTTTGACAATACTTGTGTATTGGGATAAACTCCAGCTGGAAAGCATGACAGTGAGATCCTTGTATGAAAAAAGTGATCTGCTACATAGATCTTTCATCAAATGACTTCAGCTCATTTAATGAGTCACTCTGTTTTACCCAACTTGCTTTGAGAAGGCATTAGCTTGATTTGGTTTTGTTGCCAATGATATATCTTCTCTTCCTTTTAGTTTTGCTGATCTTTCTCCTATCACTCTTGTTCTGTCACCTGCAGTGCCTCTCTTTACCGCTCAGTTACACTCCCTGCAACCTATTTCACCCTATTAGGTGGACAGATACAATTGGTGATGTGGCCCAGACAGATTTTCTTCTTTCTGATAATAAATGGAGTTCAGTTGTGTAACTCTGACCTTGTGTATAATTTTCAAAGATAAGTTTCAGGGAAACAAATGGGTTACTTGTTCTAGAAACATTGTAAGGCTTGACAGAAAATAACATGGCAGAAAATTATGACAGAAATAGCAGAAAGCCACTGTGAGGCTCTGCAGTACCTAAATTATCTTTTTATATCCCAGGATTGATAGTTCTACAATTATTCTCTAAGTTTCAAAACTTCATTTCCCTTGGGTCTCCCACTGCTGTTGTATTTTCTATTTTCCTGGAAGGACTCCACTTAGGTCTATAGTTCTTTTAATAATTTTTTTAAAACTTTGAAAACATTTAGTCTATTCCTTAAGCTATTTCCTACTAAAAATAAATGTTTTGTACTAAGAAATTTTTCAGTGTTTCCCAATCTCATCTCACTGTGGGTGGTAGTGCTCAGGAGGGATCCAAGAGACTAGCATGATCTGCTGCAGATAATAAAGCACAGACCTGTGAGCGCTGGCAATAGGTAGTGAGAAGAACGTGGCTGAAGACAGAGGTACTGAGGACCATGAAGGAGGCAGGTGAGGACAGATCCTCCTCAGGCCTCTGATGATAAGTCACAGACCTGTCTCCATGGCCTGATCCTGCTCTCCTGTTGTCCTGTTAGAGCAGCAACAGCCCCATAGCAAAAGCTGACACACACTCCAGCAAGTTTGTGGGGAAAAAGCACAGTGCTCAGAGAAAAAACTACAGGGCAGTGCATCCCAAAGCAATGCCAGTGTACACCATCACAGCACTGAGGTTTGTGAGAAACCAAACACGAACAAGAGAATAAGCACACACATTAAAGAACATACCTGTTTTTTCTGCCCTGTCCTACACAGCACTGACTGTGCTGGTGCATAACCATCCAACCCTACTGAGCACCTGCTGCTGATTCTCGCATGCCTATTGACACTTTGGGATATTTGAGACACGTTCCTATTGTTAGGAGTGCTTGTTGACTGTGCAGAGGTAAGGAGGTTTTTTCCATGTTGAAGAATTCCTGTGTGCGAATTTTGGGAGATTTTCCCTCCCCATATGTTTTGAACAAGGCGTCTTGGCCATCTTACAACCACTCTCTGGCTACCAGTGCTCTGTGTCTTGCCTCAGGAGATTCTGGTAGTGTAGGGTATCTCCTACTCATGCTATCATTGCCCTGCTCAGTCTGCCTTATTGCAGAGCCCCTACATCTGCAGGTCATTGAGGCATGACTGCTCTTTATGAACTGCACTTATTTGTGTGTGCCATTAGGGCAACAAACCTGCAGCTTGTGTGGACTGCTGTAACTACAGTGGTCTTCAGCTGAAAATCTCTGAATGCAGCTCAAACTTCAGTTCTGCTGAGGCTGCTAAAAAGAGAAACAGAGTTTGCTCTGTTAGGGGACCTAGGGGTGGATTTGTGCACAACAGGGAGTAAAATGGTTTGACCCCAGGAGCCTCCCTGACAGCCCTGTGGTTATTCTCCTGATGGCTGCAGTCGCACTCTTTTTCTTTCTCCATTCCTTCCCTTCCTGACTCTTTACATATTGTTGGCTTTTTTTTTTCTGGGACTTGCAGTAACCCCAAGGATGACTTCAGTTCTGTTGCATGGCACTGTGAATGCCATACAAGTTGGGCTTGCTTTACTGAGGAGCTCTGTGTGCAGTAGTTTTTTTGTTGTACCATGCAGTTTGTTCTCTGGCTGTAATTGTTGTCTTCAAAGGCATGTGGCACATCTGCAGGTTTGATAGGGGCCTGTTCCCCCTGCCCACTTTGGGCCTTGTGCCTGACTGCAGTGAGAATCAGCAATGCATTTTGTTGGTGTGTCAGAGGGACCTGACATCCCTGGCAACTTCACCTCATCAAGGGAAGGGATGGGTGATTGCTCACTGCAGCTCTATTGAGAAGACAACTTTGCTCCTCTTTACCTGAAAAAATGAAAGCTCAGGATATACCTAATGGCAGCAAGTGTCTCTCCTGGCTTTCTCCCAGGGGGGAAGATGACCCCAGGACACTGCAGGCAGATCTGCACAGGGAACTTGCCAGTGGCCTTTAGAAATGATTGCTGAGCAAGGAGGCAGCACCTTTTCTGCTGACACCAAGGGCAGCAGCAAAGGAAAGGGTGGGACAGCTGCTGGAAGGAGGTAACCCTGCAGCAACCGGGCAGAGGCTCACCAGCATTTCCACTGCCATCTCCTGCCTTTTAGATCACTTTCTATCTGTCCTTGAAAAAGTTGCACAGGGACATGTTACCAACAGAGCATCCTTGGGAAGTGAGGGAAGATTGTGTTATGCTGGAAAGTATTAACAGTTGCATCAATCACAAGCCTGGTCAAAGCAAATAGATGTCCTACTCACCCTTTATCCAGGCTGAATAGAAGATGCAATTAAATGGCTCTCATACAGCAAGAGCAGGAACAGCAAAAGCCATTTTCCAAAGCCTGAGCAGAAGTGTGTGGGCTGAAGTGCCAGAACCCTCAGCAGAAGAGGTGAGCTGGGGCTGGCTTGGAAAGGCAGCAGGTGAGAGCACGGAAAGTGTGAGAGAAACGGACACATGGAGCTCCAGGAATGAGCAGAGGCAGTGCTCCCATGTCCCAGGGTTGCTGGGCAGGTTGGTTTGGAAACCCTGACCTGAAAAACTGCCTCTGTCTGTGTCAGGAAAACAAGATTAGACCAAAGAAACAACCCTTTAATAGAACTCATTTAACTTTTTGGGATGATGAAAAGCCCAGAAGTATATAGGGTAATTTGGGGCCAAATAGATCTTATTAAGCTGATCCAACTGGGGAAAAAATATTATCAAACGTGCTAGAGGGGTGGGATTCACCACATGTAAATAGTGCAATAAATGGATCTGTACCTGACTGAATGGCCTAAATTGTCCTTAAGACACTAGACAGAAATGGGCAGTTTTAGGGAAAGCTTCATCTCTTCCTGAAGAAGGTGTCTAAAACAGGTCAGATGAATTAGGCTTAGAACTGCCTGCTTCTCTCTATTGACATTCACAAGAGCCTAGACATCAAGCTGAGATAGAGATATCCACACTATATATGTCTAAAGTTAGGTAAGATGAATCCCATCCAATAAGTCTCTGTGCCTCTACCTGCAGGCAAGGAAAGGAATGTGAATAGTGATGGATGAGAGGAGCATTGAATTTCCTGCAAACATTCATCCCCTGTTTCTGTGACTGGGCTTCAGCTGCATTCTCATGTATTTGTGCTTTCCATTAATGCTGCACGACAGTACAAATGCCAGTGCAAGGTGAGTTTCATGCTTGCACACGCTAAACTTGTGCGAAGAAGATTGTCAATTTTGTCTCGTAAGCTTTTTGCACCAAAACTGATGGCCATATTTACATTCAGCCAGGCTATCTACACAAACTGCTCTGAACTTCTGACCTCTTTAGGCACAATGAAAGATAACAAAGATGAAGGCTGTATATTTTCTTTGACAGAATTATGAAGGCCAGGACATAAGTCATTTAAGCAGGAAGGATTGAACAGGCCACGGGGTGTATTGGCTGCTGCAGAGAGAAGAGCATTCAGACTCCTTCTGACAGAGAGCTGGTGGATGCTGCTGATGGAAATGCAGCTATAATCTGCATAGGAACAGAAGCAAGATACTTCCTTGTTGGAGCTGGTGTGTGAACCAGGGCCAAGTCACCCTCCTAATTCTTCCTGTCATTTCTGAAAGATTTATTTCCCAAAGCCTCTGCTGGAGAAATGGGCTCCGTATCCCAGGTCTCACCTTGTCTATGAATGTATCAGGAGCCGTCCCAGGGGTCAAATTCTTCTCCTGCTCACAATCCAGGCAAGCCCATCATCTTTAAGGGTCTCACAGAAACATTAATAAGAAGAAAAATATGGCCACCATTGTATTATTCTGATTTAACTTTTATGGGTGACCAAAGTGTTCTTTTCGCTGTATTTGAGGTTATGCTTTCTATGAAGCAAAAAAATCTTTAGCCACTTCTCAGCTGCTAGTAACATTTCAAACCCTACTATCAACTACCTGTACGTGATGGATTTTCTTTAAATAACTCTTGGCAAATGCTTGACATCTGTTTTCTCTAATTAATTCTAGCAGTCATCATACTTCACTGCATACGTTGAAAGCTTTCAAGGATTATAAGACCTACCCACAGCATTTCAATCATGGGAGCTTGTATTGCAAACACTGCTCCATGAGAAGAGCTCCAGGATAGTTCATTCTGAAATGTCAGTGAGAGAGTACCAAGATGAAACACCTGCTGAATGTGAAAATAATTACCACATAAGTTAGGGAGAACTGTTTCAGAATGCTGGCTTTTGATTTTCTTGCAATTATATTCTGGATTAAAAGGAGGCAATCACTAGGAATAAGGGTCCTAGACAAGGGCTTATTCCTGTGGAAGTATGAAACTAAAAGTTCTTCCCTAAAGTAAATTCAAAGCAAAAAGTACTTACTGATAGATGAGCAAAAGGGAAATAGAAGGCAATAATTTCATTCCTATGTATTTAGAATAATATTATTGCTATGTATTCCTGAGCTCATCCCCCACTGCCACCTCCCAAAATACCCCATGGCCATCATACTCTGGGATGAGAAACTGCTCCAGAAAAACAAGTTGTCAGAGAGTGTGCCTGTGTCAGGGCTGATCAGACCCAACCCCGCTCCCATTTCTGCATGGTGGATTTAGTTGTTGTCCCCTTATTTCCACCCATTTGCTATTGTGCTCTTGCAGCCTGGAGGTTCCCAGTGACCTGGGATTGACAGCAAACTGCAGGCTCTGCCAGAGGCAACAATAATCACTCCAACTGACAAAACAACACAAAAATCAGCACTCATAAAAAGATCTGATGCTGCTCTCTGAAGAGGAGTGTACCCTTCAACATCACCTTTCTCTTGCCTCTAATCACCCCTCACATATTTTGTAAACAGAACAACAGAGACCACTTAGATAACACGTTAATGAGTAAAAGAGCTTGCTGACATCCTTTTGGGAAAAAATGTCCAAGTGCTGCATAAACCTTATTAACAGCAGGTAATTGGAAATCCTCCTCACACATCATGTGTGGAACCACACCAGTCCCCTGGCAGTGCCCCACAAGCCCTGCTTCCCCCAGACCCCACCACTGCCAGCAGCAGGACTGGGGTGAGGCAGCGAGGGGCTGCAGCCTGAGCTCTGTGGGAGGGGAGCAGGGAGGAGGAACAAGGAGAAAAGTCCCAGTTGCCCACTCTGTGCCAGCCCATGACACAGCACTGCCTTGCTGCCCAGGCAGGACTCTGAGCTGGCATTTAGTGCCCTGCACAACACAGCATTTACAGCTGCTGAGCTGCTGAGCAGAACCCCTGCCCTGTCACTCCTGAAGACCCTCATGGCTGTGTGGGTGAGTTGTGACTCCTCAGTGCTCTGCAAGGGGTGCACCACAGGCTTTGAGCTTTGCCTTGGGGTTTCTGGTATTCTGTGGTTTGTCCGAGACACACTGAAGTCAGAGCTGGAAATCAGCATGAGGAAAAGGCACAAGTTGTTAATATTTGTTGGTTTTTTTCCCTTATAAAGTGCTTATAGTGCCAATTTCCACGTTAACACATTGCAAAGCGTCTTCTCAATGTTAAGTGTCCGATAATGGCAACAAAACCCAGCACAGATAACATGTTACAAGGATACACAGTAAATCAGACAATTTAATGAATTCATAACCTTTCATTTTATTTCCTTCCTGTGAGATAATTTTAACCAGTGTCAATGGGATTTGTAGGAAGGGGGAATGAATAGTGATCCTACCTCAACCAATAAAACAAAATCCTAATTTTCTGTCTTTTATCTTTTCCCATTCTTTTGTGCGCCTCTTTGGCCTTGTCAAAACATATCGTTCAGTTAGAGACTAAAAATATTTTCCCATCGATTGGGGTTATTGATTTTTTTTAATCTGTACTTTGGCTTAGAGAGCTCGGGTGAAGGGTGAAAGTTCACCGGCTTAGTCCGCTGTTTTATCTGGACAGCAGAAGAATGTATTGGCAGCAGATTTGATTTACCTTGTTGGTCAGCTGTAGTCACTCCAAGCTCTGCAGACAAGCAGCAAGCATATTTTGCTGTCTATTTTATTGTACACTGAACTTCTTGAAGGTCCAACCTCTCTATTGATTTATCTCTCAATTTCCAGTGGCCTATGTTTCCATTCTTATTAACATAAATGTATCAGAAATCAGGTTCCCTCTCAAAGATATATTGATCATTTATGAGCTTTGAAAAAAGTCTGACATGTGATGCCATGTATTTCAATCATTCAGTAGGGTCCACAAGACTGATACATACTGAGTAATAAACAAATGGAGAAAAAAGTAGAAAAAAATGGTGTTTATCATGGTTCTTTTATAGAATGTACTTGGATATATCTGGTGTTGAAAATAATTTTCATACTAAAAAGAGCTGGTTGTTGTGAACAAATATTTGTCTAAATGTTCAAGAGTCCTGGTAGAATTGCTGCTAACTTATTTCTGAACAAATTTAAAATAAAATATTATGAAATTATGATTTTATTGAGAAAAATTAATTGTACCACATAGTGAAAAGTATTTATATTTTTTCTATTCCTGTAAATGCATTGACTAGGTTAAGCCTTTTTTGACAAAACTTGCTAGCTTAAAGCTTTCCATTTAATAGCTGTTACATAGGTAGCTTGTATATAAATATATAAAGGGAAAAGTTCTTGTCCTAGAAAATGATTTTTGGAAGATGCCATTAGAGAAGTTCTTGTACCTACCCAGTATCTGTAAGTCACAGGGAGTCCTGCTCTTCCAGATCCTGGGGAACCCTTGTGAGCAGAGCCAATGAGAAAATGGAGGTGGGAAGGGAAAATGTGGGGGGATCATTTTCCTCTGAAGAAAAGCTTTTCCTGTACTTGTAGAAAGCATGTTTGACTAAAACTATTAAACCACAGCTTTCAGGCAAGTCTGGCATGCTGCAACTGCAAACACTGAGTGAGGACATTTAGCAGGCTCCCTGAACACTGTCTGGTGAATGAGTGCTGCAAATAGATGCACAGATTCAAACATAATTTTGATGATTTCTAGATTTCTTGGACAAATTCAAATTCATGAAGTATGTAAAATATTCATAAGGTAACTCTAAAGAAGGTCTAAATTACTGCAATACCAATCTGCCCTTGGAGACTACTTGGTTTGTTGTCCCTTCCAAACACTTGTTTTTAAAGGCAGAAACAATCCTTTGGCCAACAGTCCTTTGGTTCAGGATTGACTTGACCACAACTGGTGCTGAAGCAGTTTCCACAGCTCTGAGTGCCCTTTCCCTGGCCATCCCCATTGCCCCTCCAACAAACTGTGGATGTCAGTGATCAGCAGCTGTGGACAATGTTTCTGTACATACCTGCTTAACTGGAGGGCTTCATTCTCCATTTGAAGTGAGTCTCTGTAACAGGTCAGAAGTCATAGGACTTCTGGGCCAAATCCTTTAAGGGCCAAATGGTCTTTATTTTGCTATTTCTTCAGTAGCAGCCTCCCTCTTTCAGTTTGTCAGGTGCTTTTGGCATGCCTGCCAGATGAGGGACAGGGAAGAAAAAGGGGAATCTTCGCTTTGCAAGTATGTGCAGGCACAGGGCTAATTCACATGAAAGTTTATTTTGCTACAGCCTGTTCTGGGGGCAGGGAGAAGTGAGGAAGGGTATTTTCCTCTCCCCACCCATTACCCTCTCAGGGGCAGTGAAGCAAATGGAGCTTTCCAGGAAGGATTTGAATAAAGAGTACTGTGACCTTGTGGATGACAAGTAAATGCTCATGCAGTGAGCAAATGTCAGTTCTCCATCTTCTTTGTGGCTGGATACATCCTGGAGGGCTCTCTCAGACAAAATGCATTTCCCATCACAAACCAGCTTCCTGCATTCTGGACGCTTTCTAGCTCTGGCAGCAAGTGCTCCAAATCTGTGGTGTCAGTTTTATTTTAGGTTTTACTTTTGCCAGCAGTGCTGTGTTCTTGAATTTGACTTTGCTCTACATTCCAAACAAATATGCAGACTGCCTTTTCCTACTCTCTGTCTCCCCTTGGACTTCTGAGAACAGACGGATGCCTGAATATTGTCCTGTCTCATTCCTGTGGACTTTGCATGACACATCACACAACAGCTGGAATCACAGGCTGCACTTCCTTCTCTGCCATTTGCTACCATTCATTTCTATGTGCTTGCTCTCACACTGGTTGTTTTCTGGTGGGTTTTGTTGCTGGTTTTTTTTTGTTTTGTTTTGTTGATTTTTGGGGGGGTTTTGTTTTGTTTCTTTTTTTTTTAATTTTTTGTCTTGCATGCAAAGGTAACAGCTGGAAAAGGTATTTTTTCTATGAGTCGAAGAATCGTATCAATATTGCACAATCTATCTCCATTTTCAGTAAGTCTTCATTGGATAGCCATACAGGGATCCCCAGGTGACATATAATAAAGCCCCTTTCCATGACAGAAACATACCCATTAACAAATTTTACATTTTCCTTTCTTCCGTTGCTCACCACAGAAGCAATTTCTGTAAGAGCCTGATTAAGTCTTTGCAGGACTGGAACATACACTGTCAAAGGAAGTACTGTCAAGACTAAAGGAATGAGTTACTGGGCATGTTCTGACTCTGAAAATTGCTTTTAAAAATTCAAGTAACTGGACACAGAGGACACTATTCTGTTTAGCAGTTGTGCCCCTAAATTTAAATCTCTTTGTTACCTGAAGTAGATAAGATACAGCAATGATTGTTCAAACATACTGTATCAGAGACCTTTGCACAGAGACAAAAACAATCAGAACCTGCAAAAGCTGTTCGCTTTGCCTAGGAAACCACAGGAGCTGGACATGGAACCTCACACCAGGCCAGACAATACGACTGCCTGGTACCTCAGAAGGCAGTGTATTCCATTATTGTACTATATGATCCTAAATACAGTCATAAACTGCTAATACACTAATGTGTTCATAGTCTATTGATTGGTACTGGGAATAGTATTCTGGGTTAGTCTAACTCATTTGTAATACTGCATATAAGCAGAATTTTTTTTGTAGCACGTGGCATGTAGGAAAAAGGATTCCACACATGCTTTATCTTATCATTGCAGCATTAATGTTACAGTTTCTTTTATAGTGAAATAAAAATAATTTTATTTATGAATCTCCTTACTCTCTTCAAGCATTTGGGACACCACACAAAATTCCAGAAATAATTTAAAATGCATTAAAAATTATATTAAAGAGCCACAGCCTGAAAGTTTTAATAAAAACCTGATCAAGGGTGTCAAGGGGCAAGAGATGTTATTCATATAGAGTCAATAAAAATAAAACTGAATACACAGTTAAAATGTTTTGAATATTTTTAACACAAGGAGACAGAGACTGAGGGAGACCTGGAAAAGAAGAGGCATATTGGGCTCACCTAATGAAATGCTTTGGCTGGAAGAGGGACAGCAGGGAGGGCTGCAGCTGCATCTGCACGGGGCCCGGGGGGCCTCACTGTGGAAGGATGCAACTTGCACTGGGGGGGCTCTTAGGGGCTCTAATTCTCCTCTTCCCACCCGGGCTGGAGCAAGAGCATGTGTGCTGCTGCCACAGGGCTGAGCTGGCCAGGGCCCAGTGCCACTGACTTTTGCCCAGGTCAGTGTCCCGTGGGCAGTCAGGGACAGCCTGGGACACAAGGCAGGACAGCAGCAGGAGTGCCCTACTGCCAGCAGGGGCCAGGGGAGGAGATTGCCTGCATGTCTGGTGTGCCACTGAGAAGAGTTTGCACTCAGGCAGGGTTTACACTGCTCCAGGTCTGAGAAGGGCAAGGACTGGTCTGTTGGTACCATCAGTGGTCAGCCTCAGACTGGAGCCAGCCCTGTCCCAGGGAGCCGGGCATGGGGCAGCAAGAAAAGCCTGTGCTGTACCCAGAGCCTGCCACCAAAGCCTGTGCTGTACCCAGAGCCTGCCACCAAAGCCTGTGCTGTGCCCAGAGCCTGCCACCAAAGTGAGTCCTGTACCCAGAGCCTGCCACCAAAGTGTGTGCTGTACCCAGAGCCTGCCACCAAAGTGTGTGCTGTACCCAGAGCCTACCACCAAAGGCTGTGCTGTACCCAGAGCCTGCCAGCAAAGTGAGTGCTGTATTCTGCACAGCCTGAGAGTAGCAGAGAGAGCTGCTGGAAAGTGCCCCAAAAGGAAAGCACAGCCACTGAGCCTCATGGCCCTGAGAGCACACGCTGCTGCTGTGCTTCCCAACCAACTGCTCAGGATGCAACCTGCAAAAGCCATGCATGAAGAGCAGCTTTTGGAAAGCTGTGCCCTCCTAAGCATGGCTGCTGTGGTGAGATGTTTGTAAACTAAACACTGTTCCTCTGGAGACATTGCACTGATGATCTGACAGGCCTTTTCCAGTCTAAATGATTCTATGATTGGAAGGCAAAATCTGTTGGGTTTTTGACTGCTTGAAGTTGCTTGCAGAGCTGCCCATGCCAAGTGCAATCAGACTTTCAGACAGCCTCAGAGCCTGTGAATGCCTCAGCCTCATACCCAACACTCATTCATATACAATGGTTTTGTGAAAGAAAATGTTCCTTCCACACAGTAAAGTGTGAGCAAGTAAATGTGAGCAGTGGTCACACTGCATGGTATCAGCACTCACACTCAGGTATTATTGATACCTATTAATTTTTAGATTGAGGATATCTTTTATGCACTCACTAAAATATACCACAGAAGGTACCACAAGAACTGCAAATGTCTTTCCAGATCACATTTGATAAGTGTAATTAGGTATTGCTGGGTTTACCGTGTATTCTAGTATCTAAGATAGTCTACAGCTAGGAACATAAGAACACTGTTAAAAAGAAAAGATTTTTCCTAGGAGATCAGGCATGTGCAGCAGGGGTTTGCAGTGTTGCGTGCTGTCAGTCAAAATTTGCCAGCAATGTCATTGAAGGTCAGAGTCCCAATATCTCTGCAATCAAAGCTGACAATGACACACACATTCACTGGATAGATATAAGGAAGGCACTTTCTCACTAACTGTCCTAAAGTAATAAGTGAAAAATTAAAACTTTTCTTTTAAATATACTGCACATATTGTAACAAAGTAGGTTTGGATTTTCTTCGCTGAAAGAAAATAGCAATGATAAAATGGAAAAAGAAGAAATAGCACCTGTCATTTTAACCAGCTGTGGCATACTGCTTCCCAGTGTTTTCTAAAGGTTCACAGCTGTGGAATCAGACCAGTGGAAAAACAATAATGACTAGAGTTGCAGAAGGGAAGCTAAACTAACAGGGGCACTAACAGGCAGCAAAATAGGTTTGAAAGAAAATAATGTAAGTTCTGATTTAATCTACTGATGCAAAACCAGAGGTGCTCTTTTGTTTCCTTATTTCACTCTGTTTGCATTTATGCTAAGGTTTTGGTTGGGAGCACAGTGCATTTTAGAAGCAAATTTCCAGTCTTTTCCACTTACTATGTATTGGCTCACCTCAATCAGCAGACAGAACTAAGCCAAAAGGGTTTCTGGAGAAGTGCATGAACAGCTTCAGGCATTGTTCAGGCATGAACAGCTTCAGGCACTGATGGCCATTAAGTCCATGGGACCAAACAAGAGCAAATCAGACAAAAATCCCCTGAAAGGCAAGGAGTGAGGGTGCCACGTCCTCAGCACCAGACACAGATTGGTTCCCATTTCACTGCATCACTTCCTAATGTAGATCATACATACTTCAGCTTCCATGAGGCTGTCAGGAGCCAAATCTGGGGGGAGAAGCCTGGGCCAAACCAATATTTGACTCTCTCAACCCTAACATTAATCCTAACCCTCACCCTAAACCTAGCCCTACCCCAAATCCAATACCATGGCTGGTCCAGATCAGAAAGCTGTAGGAACAACAATACTGGGGCCTTGCCAGGATTGTTTTGGCATTCTTTTACCAGACCCAATGCTCTTGGAGCTGTAGGATGTTAGACTCTCTCAAAAATCCCAGATATAGAATGATGATGAATTTGCCCAAATGCACATATTACTGGGGAGAGACTCGTGCTCAGAGCAACCATGTCACACAATGCAAGAGACTTTTAAATGTTAATAGCATTTAAGCACTATCATCTATGTAGAGAGAAGACTCCATTACCAATTCCCAGACAAGCCAGTTCTCAAAGGGTAGTTTTGACTTGAAATGAGGTTTAAAGCAAATGACTGCAGCAGATGTTCAACCAGACATCCTGAAGGAAAATTTGAAATGTTTGCCTCCCAGAAAATCCCTCTTGGAAAAACTCGATTTCCCTTCAAATCCAAGTCCCAGTTGAAACATTTTCCATCAGTTGAAACAACAGCATTGAACTGTCATACAGACAGCATGAGAAAACAATGGAGGAACAACTCAGTATCATGGGATGGAAGTTTCATTATAAAAAATATAGAAACCAGGGTTATTCAAAGAAAAATGGCTCATTTTATGTTCTATGGCTGTGAAACCAGTGCCTGCCTAGGAACTTTTCTACTAGACTGCTACTAGATAGCAGAACCTGGATGCTATCTTTGACTTCATGGACCATTTTTTCCCTCTTGAAACTTAGGATATGTCTGCTAAATTACCATGCCAACAAAGGGTGTGTCTCCCAGGAATCCTATCCCAGGAATGCTGGGAAATCCCAGGAATAACTTGAACAGTGGAAGTTTGAGCTATTTCACTAGCCTGTCACATTTCATGGCTCTTTTCTCCAGTTCTTAGCCTTTGCATCCTTCTTAGGAATACATGGCTGGCTTTGACGGTTTCCATCTATGTGCCTTGACCCTTCAGAAGCTTCAGGGGCACTTTCTAATTTTGAATGAGGCTAAGAGAGGCTTTTTCCGCTTCTTATACCCTGTTCTATGACATCCTTTCCCAAAATCCCTCCCAGAAATCTCAGCCCAGACACTTGGTTGGAGCACTGTACAAACCCAGTTCATCTTCCCCTCCCACCCCCCATTTACTGCAAGGATGACCTGCAGCACCTGGGTTCAAATCCTGCTGGCCAGGAACATAGCATTCATTTCTCATCAAGACGAAATAGGAAAATTTTTGAATAAGTAGTTGTATTATAAGCACAGGAATCTCACAGCTCATTTAATAAAATTGAATTCCTGGTAGAGGAGGGAAACATTCACAAGGGAAGGAAGAAAACTGAGCAAATGTCTTGCAATAGTGAGTTTCACACATCCAGCCTGGGAGTTTGGCAACCAAACAGACGTTTTGAAGAGCTAAATGGTAGCATAAATCACCTGGCAATTTATTATGAAGTGATTATATATATTTCAGTAGATGTCACACAATATAACTGCATTAATTAAAATGGAATTAATATAAGGCATCTTGCCATATCTAGCAATATATCAAAGCATAATTAGCAATATTAGTTCAATCCTCACTGTAGGGCTCCCAGGGCACTCCCTACTTCAGAAACAGTTGTTTGCTTAAGCCTTTCTTGGTTTATTTTTCAGCTGCAGTTAATTTTGGAAGAGCCATTATGTTTTTTTTTTTAAAAAGACAAGACCAATAAACACTGTGAGCAGCACACTAAAAAGCATTTTGATTTGTGTTCACAAGGCTACTACTACAGTGTGGATTTAGTTTTGCAGCCAAGGTCAAGTATTAGGTAGAAGTGCTGCTTATGGGACACTGAATACTGTATGCAAGTTGTTTTATTGCAAGTGAAAGTTGTCTCCTTCCACCAACAGAGTGGGTGAAGGTTGCAAATACCTTCTAACTTTCAGTACTTTTAACACTGAGAAGGAAGGAGCGTCCTAAAAAAATTATGAGCAGAGTTGAAAGAATGTGAGATTCTTAAAATGAATTCATATGGGGAATCTTTTGTGTGCTTTCTTATTTCTAACTCCCTTAGGGCTGAAGACCTCCAGTTCTCCATCTTTAACAAAGGGGAAGGGACAGTGGAGAAAGAAGGATGCATTAAATAATAAAACAATAAAATACCAAAAAAGAATTGTACCAATTATTCTTTTTGGATGAAACAACATTGCACTGCTGTTGTGGCAGCACTGCTTGATCTGTGACAACAGGAAGGAACATGGAAGAAGTAACTTCTCATCATCAACAAAGAAGTTCATTAGAACAAGGAAAACAGTGGGATCCCCTAAGCTGCTTTATCTCTCTCCCTAATTCACTGTGAAATTCTGCTAGAACTCTTCTTTGATGGTGAGAAGTTAAGCACTCTGTGCTTCACCTGCTGATAAGTATTCAGGATCAACTTTTGAAATCACAGCAGTGTGAGAACTCCCCTTTGCAATGATGCCAGCTTTTATAAGTACTATTTTCCTCACTGCCCTTAAAACTTCTGCCAGGCTTCTGGAACAGAAAAATTCTATTCTTCAATGTACATGTACACAGACATTTCTTCTTAGGGAAATGGGAGCTGCATTCACATGCATCTGGAGGCTCAGTCTGGTTTTTAGCCCAGGGATGAATTTATTTGTAGATGATTTTAGAAATCAGTTCCAGTGTCTGAATCTGATTTTCTTTACAGCAGAGACAAGTCCCCCTAAACCAAGAAATCTAATTAGGATGCTATGTAACTGCCATAATA
Organism: Drymodes brunneopygia; assembly: GCA_013400955.1. NCBI lineage: Eukaryota > Metazoa > Chordata > Aves > Passeriformes > Petroicidae > Drymodes > Drymodes brunneopygia. The sequence continues at coordinate 431,295 of VZTZ01051050.1, forward strand.
ATCAGCACAGTTTCTATGTACTCATAAAATGAATGTTTACATTGCTATATAGGATTTGCAGTGAGTTAGTGAGTGAAGTCTCCTGCTGTGCTTGGTACTGTAACACTCACTTTGTGGAAGAGGGAGCTTCTCCCAAAGAATTTAAGGCTTCAGCAGGTGACTTGTTCACTTTTTGTTAGGTGACCTAGAACCTTTAAGGCCTGGCCTATACACAGAGACATGGAAAATGTTGTTTGATACTGATTTGATTAAATTGGAGCAACTTTTCCATGAGAGTGTTCATACATTGGTTTAATTTGTGTTGATGAATTTACAAGCATGAACTAAATTTGCATAATCAGTCTGTCAAAAAAGAGAACAAGCACTAAAATTGCACCAGTTAGCTAAATGGATATAAATTAACCCTGAAGCCCTCTCTGGGCAGAAGGAAGCCTCAGAAATACTGAACAGCAGCAGAGAAAAGCATCCAACCATAACAATTCTATTTATTAATAAGGATTAACAATACAAGATTAAAAAGATGCAAACCCAAAAATATTTCAAAGCTATTCTGCCTTGCAAATGGCCTCTGTGGAAAGGCACACTTTCAAATGCAGATTTTGGAGCTGCAAGTCAGCTCAGAGTGGTCCTGGCAGGAGTGCAGAGCAGCTGGCAAAGGCTGTGCTCCACAGGTGCCTGCTCCCTGCAGCACCTCCTGTCCATCCTGGCAGGAGCTGGAGCCACCCTGGGCAGCTCCTGGGTGCCTCCCCAGGACAGAGGGATGCAGAGATCCAGATCATTCCCTATCCTGGCCACAGCCATGAAATGATTCATCTCAGAGGTCATAAGGCAGCAGAATTCTGATCAGGTGCATGCCCAAATGTTTGAACTTTACATTTAGTAGAGACTCACCCATGCCACACGGCTTTTATAGTAATTAAAAATCCAAATCAAGTCATACTAATTTCACCAGCAAGTCTCAAAGGAAAGGTATAAAGTAACAGCAGGACAAAATCTGAGAAAGGGACTATTACAGCATTTAGACTGTAGGGAAAGATGTAAATTACAAATAATGAAGGAGAAGTACTAGAGAGAGCTATAATCTCTGTATGAAGAACAACAACAGGCTTTTGAAATGCTGAAAAATTACACCCATGACAAGGCAATGCCACTGTGGGAGAGGAAAAATAATGACAAATAGTTTGTCAGAAAGGTAAGAAGCATTTGATCATCTCTCCAGCTGGGGCAGTGGTTATTTTTTTTATTATTGTGATTTGCAAGGCTCTGGGTAGAGCTGGGCAATTGCTACAAAAAGAGAATAGTTTGACAACAGTTCTTCAAATTAAGAAAGAAGTTAATTTTGGCTAGATCATGCATTTTATCTTGTGTGGTCATCTGAATTGCTTATGGAATATTTTCCTTTTGAGTTAAGGAAAATAATTTTTATATTCACATGGATGCACTTGTTTCAATTATTGGGATACTGATCTTGAACAGCACTCGCCCTCCCACAGCACCCTTCTACTGAATATTTACAGATAACTGATCAGAGATCAAGAAGGATATTCTATATCAGAGGTTCTATATTCTATATCATATAGACACTGTCAATGTTAGAAAACAATGAATACTCAATGTTTAGTCAAAAAGATCAACTTGTAGACTGAAATAACTGGCACACTTGCCAAAATAGGACTGTTCAATGATAGTTGACAAACAGAGCAAATAAAGCCACCCCATCATTTGCTATGAAGTTTGTGGCCTCTAATTTCTCCAAGCCAATTCAAACCAACCACTTCCATATCAAATGTGCCTGATGGACAGCCTCAGAGCTGAGGTAATGTGATTTGTTATCTGTCAGATACTGCACATTTGCTGGGAACATTATGGATTTTAATTTTTTTTAAAATTAATGTACTTCAAATGTATTCTATTAAGAATATCTGGAACAGTCTTCTCTATTCACAAAAAAAAAAAAAAAA
>VZTZ01051050.1:433264-478147 GCA_013400955.1 Drymodes brunneopygia
AAAAAAAAAAGACTACTTGTCAGTGTGGGCTGTTCACGTGGACTTTCTCAGATTTCAGAAGGTGCAAAACTCCTGCTGAGGGCACCAGCTTGGCTCACTCTGTACTTCAGCACCCTCCAGCAGTCTAATGCCAGCACCTTCAATAACCAGTGCAAAAATACCATCACTGATGTGCATGAGGAGCTGCATTCAGACACTATTTACTTCACATAAGCCATCAAGCTACCATGGAAGCAGTTGATTTCTACACTTTGCTGATCTAGGTTGGCATATCCTGATGTCAGTCCTGAAACTCTTGGTCATCTTCATTGGCACTTGAGAAAAAAGCACATGATGTTGTCACTGGATGAGTACCAGCTCCCTGTGGGCAAATGTCCCTCCTCAATATTGCACCAGGCACATGTTCATGGTGGGATTCACTGCTGACTGACACTTGTTCATCTCCATAAACTCCCAAAGCAGGGAAATTGTTTCTACCTTAAGGGAAGGACAATCCCTTCTTTCCACCCACATGCTTTACATTTCATTTTCCATGCCTGTTTACTTTTCCCCCTTACTTTGCATTCTGCCTCTTTCTGCCAGTGTGTGAGAAGGATCATGGCCTCCCTTTCAGGAGACGAAGCATAACCTGCTGTCAGCTTCTCAGAGGAGTACCTGTGTCTGTGTATCACAGTCATTTACTCCATGGGTTGGCTGGATCCCTCATCTCTGATGGGTTTTCCCTTTCCTTCATCTATCTGTCACAATACCCTGGAAAGCATTGCTATTCAGGCAGTCAGACTGAAGGTATGAAGTTTATTTTACAATAGAACTTGCTTTTGCTGAATATTCTGAGCACTTTCTTCCATCTGAGAGAGTTCATGATCTCTGCTCCCTAACTGTTGACATTTACCTGCCCTTTCTTTCATTCCCAGCTCTCTTTCTGTCATTATGATTCTGATTCCAGAATGACCTATTACCATTTGTCTTTTATTCCTGCACACTTCAGGAATGACACCTTTTATGTTGATATCTGGATGCCTTTTGCATTCCTCTCAAACCTTGCTCAGCTTAGGCAGTTCTTTATGTGGAGTCAGCAGTGCAGCTCCCTCTGCCTCCCCACACAGCCCCCTCAATAACCAGGGGCTGCTCCTTCCTGGGCCTGTCAAAGGAGAGCATCAATCAGATGCCAATTTTGCAGTGGATTGAGGTCAGGCCTCACATCTCTCTCTGTGGGCTGGGGGAAGGCTTGGCCCCATGGAGGGGTACACAGGAGCATTCAGCAATGGTAAAAGCTGGGACCATCATTCTGGCTACAGACAGTGCCAGAATAATGACTCCTGGCTTTTCTGATCTTTTAGAAAAGGGACCAAGGGAGAGCCAGTCCTCTTCTTCTGACACTCATGTCTCCACAGAAATATCTAAGGTGGTTTTAAAGAGAGCTGTGGAACAGGGGTCAGTGCCACCCAGAGCTGCACACCATGGAGTCACTGGTGGAAAAAGGAAGAGTCCTTTCATTTAAGTACAAATTTTAAACTATGGCTGCAGCAAATGAAGGGTGAAAATGCATTAGGTAAGGTTAACAAGTTTGCTTGACTCAGCTAATCAATAACTAAGTAAAGAAGATTCTCTAACCATGAAGAAAACATATTTATTCGCCTGCAAAGGAACGGGGAGGTGTTTTCTGTGATGCTCTGTATACAAAAATCTTTGGACATTGTTCATATTAAGTTTATATTATATATAAGCTTATATTAAGCTGCACCCTGATAATCTCAGTATTCTGACTGATGACAGCCTTCTCAGTGCTTAGCTAAAACAGAGCAGATATGTCTAAGAGCAAATGAGTTAAACTGCACAGAGCACACTTCTGTAACTGTTCTTGGGCTGTTTTTTCTGCACAGCTCATTAGCTGTCCAGCACTGCAAAATGCAGGTATTCTTTGCTCCCATTACAGTTTTAATTGAGAGCTTATGATGCAGCACTGCTCTGGAAAATAATTCAACATCCTTTTCCTTATGGCTTCAGGATAGTGGGGTGTTGATTTTTTGCCTTTACAAAATCCATTTCTTTGCACTTTAAAAAAAAATATATATATATATTTAATACATGACTCTCCAAGAGCTTAATATCCTAATGTGCCTTTTACAGAGGAGGAGAATCAGTCAAAGACTAAGTAATCTGCCTAAGATCACAGAGGAAGGCTGTGGCAGCATCACACTGAGACCTGAGGTCTCCAGAATCCTATTACTGTGCACTAACCCCAAGACCATCCTGTCTTTCTTAAAAGCTTTACTATTACATTCAAGTATGCAGAGACTCGGATGGAAACAAAACCAGAAGGCATAAACAAACTCAGCATGACAGTGACTGCAGACACCCTGAAACAATAGAAAAGCAAACAGATAAAGTTATTTCAGTGTGAGTTATGTTTGGAAAGTACATCCTAATATAAAGAATTTATATCTATTTTACAACTACTGGTTCATTAGTCAGGGGACTAAAACATTCCTGGAAGCACAGGCAAGTGTTCTTTACGACCCAGTGGGGCATGATCTCCTTTGTGAGAATTTACTATTTTAAATGTGTATTATGTCCATGATCTTATGGGTAAAATCTGCTGGAAATAAGAATAACCTTTCCTCTTAAAGATATCCTCCCTTTCCCTGTGATAAGTCTGTCCATCACCAAAGAACTGATGAAAGGGCAAAAGCCAAGGTCACTGATCAGAAGCTTCCCAGCCATGCAGCAGAAATGGCTCTGGAAAAACACATGAAGTTATTCTCAACCTTGTCATCAGTATCACACACAGACACTGCAAAAGCTGACCCCACTGTTCAGGAGGTCTCTGGCCACACAAGGACTCCTGCATGTTGGGGAACTCTGCTCTTCATTTTATGAATAGACAAAAAAATACATGTGAGCTGTTTTTCTGTGTTGCAGACACATTATTTTAATTCCACGCCTTCCCAAATGATGCCCTTAGGCCATTTTTTCTGTTGGTCAGTCAGAGTCGGCCGGTCAGTCCTCTGAAGTGATTTTATGTCACCTGAAATCCCCACTTAGAGTGGAAGCAGAAGGATGTGTGCAGGACAGCAGGAAGTTAGATAAAAAACAGCTGGAGATAAAAGGGCATAAATAGTAGATAGAAGAGAGCCCTTGGGGAAGGCCACAATACCTTTGCTCGAGTACCTCTGGAAATTCTCCTTCTGTTTCCAAATGTCCAGAAGAGTGGATAAAATCCAGCCAAGGGATTTCACAGCGTAATCAAGTAGTCACCTCAGAATATAATCAGTTAAGAGATTGTTTTATATACACCTGCTATACTGCATTATTTATCATGCCTGGAAGGCTCTGCATGACTTGCTATCTTTCATCACAATTCATCCTCTGTGGCAGGTGACTGTCATGAAAGGAAGAAGAGAAGATTCTCAGAACAACTCAACCAGTCACCACCTACTCTGCCTGGAACTGCACTTGCAGCAGCAGGGTTTGTTAGGGGGCTTTGAGCTGAGAGCTGCGGCCCCGTTATTCTGCACACTAAAAGCAGCAACTACAGTTCATGCCTTCAATGTTTCATATTTGAGGCTGTTCTTACATTTAGGGAAGGAAAGGAAATTGGAGTTTGATCTTCTTCGGATCGTAGTACGAAAGGTATTTTATTTCAGGGAATTATCTTTTTGTGTGACTAATGTTCGCTCATTTGGCCGCTCTCTGGAATTGGAGGCAGGGCATTTTGAGATGTTATTGTAGTGCTAAGTGCAATAAAAGCTGCAGCAAAAGTAGCTAAACACCCTGAGGAAAGCAAACACACAGCTAATGACACACAGCAACTGCTCTACTTTGAGAATTTACTGGGACAAGCAGTTACAACCAGAAGCAGAGTTTATGACATTGAGGAGCCTGATCAGCTTCAAATGCATCTTATTCAGTCACATTTACCTAAAAGAGCATTTCTGACTTATGAAAGGTTCTTCATCAGCTTAACAGGGAACATGGAGGGAAATAAGAAATACTGCCTTGAATAAGGGTTTATTTTTGGGAGCCTGTGATTCAGTGCCCCTGCAAAGACCAAAGCAAAAGGTAAATAGTATGTCTCTCTCTCTTTTTTTTTTTTTTTTAACATTGTATTTTACCACCCTACATTTGTTTCAGGGTTTACCAGGGGTTTGAATTAAATCCATCCAAAGGAAGACTTGATATTCAAGTCTGCCCCTCGGCAAAGAGGAGTTTTGCATTCATTAATATTGCCTTGGGATGAAGGAAGGAACAGGAGAGCCCTGATTGACCTTAGACACTTATAAAGGTAATCTAATTTGTGCTCGTTTGCTACTTTTTCATTAAAGCCACTCCTGGAATGTTTCTTATTGTGAGTTCCCCTTCCCTTGAGAAAAGTTTCAACAAATAGACCAAATCCAGCACAGTGGTGGCCAAGCAACTGACTCAAGTGATTTGGAAATGCACACTTGGAGAAATGTACAGCATTCTGACCTGCAGAATTAGGAAGGTAAAATCAGAACCAGGAAAGTCTACAGTCAAACAAGTCAACCTGTAGCCAGTATATGGCTCATATTAAATTCACATGCAAGTGACTACAGCTTATGAAGGACTGGCTGAATAAAAGTTGTTCGTGCAGGTCAGCAGCCCATTTCACAGCTGGAACATTTTAACAACCACTGTGCATTTGTGTACACACAGAGGGTGGAGAAGTAAAATCTAGTCCTCACTACTGAAGCTTTCTCACAGCCATGCAGTTGAAGATGTAATTCCAGAAAGAGGTGATACCAATGAGGAAAAGAAATGTTGCAGTTCTCAGAAACGTTACTGCTACTTGTCAGGAACATTCTTTTTTCCCTGACTTAAAGTATATTTGTTATACCACAGATTAACTGCATCCATTCAGGGAAGAAATGGCCTTGAATCATTGTTTCATCTCAGGAACCACAGGTGATGTTGTACACAGTCTGTTTACAACCTCGAGGTTAGTGAAAATGAAACCAAACTAAGAAGACGCCGACCATTGACCAGAAGGAGCCCCACCAACATTTCCTTCTTTAATCTCTTAACCAAACAATACAACACATGACAGCACAATGGCAAGGATGAGGTTTCACAGCCAGCTGAGAATGACACTTTTTGGTTAAAAAGAAATAAAATAATGTTTTGCTTATCCGATTTGCATATTGCACATTAAATAAGCCCTGCAAGGTACCGTGCTTCAAAATGGACTTATTTTTAAAGAAATGTAGATTAATAATCCTCCTTGCTTAAAAAATGAGCTTCAATATTTGTGCGAATCGTAGAGTGAAAAAAATCAATGTGCTATCGACTGCTGGGGATGATCACATTCATTTTGCCCTTTGTGGTTGGTGAAATCCATGCTGCAATTACAGAGACAGGCTGGCAGCAAAGAGCCTCAGTTGGGCTTTCAGCTCCACATTAATCCAAAACTCACCATTTTAATGCAGATATAGATTGCCACGAGTCAATAGCTGACTACTTGAATTGTGAAGTAGCAGTTCCATGCTATATTGGCAGCACTGGCTGTTACAGTATCTTCAAGTATTTTGAAATTTCAAAGTGTTACTCCATGAAAGTGAAGAGCGTAACTGACACCACATCAGAAGGGGCTTCAGTGTTAATGCTATTATCATCAATGCTAGAATCTACAATGAAGACATAACATCACAAATAATCTTAAAGTAGATCAAAAGTAGACTTTTCTTAGGATAAAATACGAATGTGTGCACTCATGTTTTCATGCCCTGATGCATTATCTCACGAAGTATCCCAAGTGTTGAATTTTTATGATATAGTTCCTAATTCTCTCTCATTTACTCTGTTCCAAACACAGATGACTTCACCAGAGAGTTCACTCTGCATTTACAATCCGGCAAGTGAGGTCAGAATTTGGCTTTGAGTAGCAATTCCCTTTTCAGCAAGCTGTCTGTAACTAGGAATGGAATTCTGCCCCTAAATTTGTGTGAAGAACAGGGGAATCCACTAAGTGATTGTCTCCTCTGCAGCACACCAGGGGTAGGGTGAACTTAGGACTCTATTTAACATACAGTAACACATTCTTGTATAATTCCATGATGCTGACCTCTTTCTACCCCATCCCCGTGCCCTGGTAGAACTGCACTGACAGACCCACAGCACACTGTTACAGCTGTCATTTATGGTGCACGGAGCAGAGGCAATCTGAGCCCTACTGAGCCTCGTGGAAATGCTGCCATTGATTTTACTGAGCTGTGCTTGTGTGGCTGCAGAAGCCTCAGCACACGGGCGAGCAGCGGGCTGGGCTGGGGAGGAGCTGGGGGCTGTGTGCCAGGGCTGTGTGTGCTGTGCCACCCTGCCCAGCAGCCAGGCTCTGCACACCCAACAGGCACTGTGCAATTCCTGGGTTTTTCCTGTTAATTTCAGAACTGATTAAATATTTACAGATTTCCCAGCTACCGCATGATGGTGGCATTTAGGGAGGTAATCTTTCAGGTTTGATGTTGATTACCTTTACCTCATTCACACACACAACCATTGTCTGTGCTACAGGCAGGGACAAGAGAGGTGTGTTCTGAGGCTGAGCAACAAACTCAACTTTGTCAGATGCAGAAAAATGTGCACACTCATTTTTGTTACCAGGGTAACCAGTGAACTCAGCAAGATCTCTTAGCACACGTAATACTATCAATAATAAAAATAATTAAATAGGTAATATATAGGGAATAGGCTCAGGTATTTTACTGCAAAGTCAGGTGCGTGTGATCCAAAGCAACCATTTTCCTTTGTTCATATCTGAAATACACAATCATTTGATGTTGGGAAGCCTTTCTGTGGTTTAGACTCTTGACAATGAGTCATGAGCAGAGTGTGCACCTGTAAGACTTTGTGGAGGATTTAAAAAGAAAGAGGATTCACCCTGGTGTTACATATTGATATTCTGTGTAGCTTTTCATGGCGCACCTGAAACACCTTAGCAGTTTATCTTAAAAACATTATGAGATTTGAGAAGGATCTTAACTTTGCTTGCAGAAAAAAATACTGGTTCCTGCCATTGACCTGTAGTTGAGGGGTTGTTACATCTGGAAGTCTCATTAAGTATAAAATTTGGTATAGTGTGGAAAATTTGGTAATAGTGTGGAAGTGAAGATTAATAATTTCTCAGTTATAAACAGACTCACATTATGTTGTGAAACAAACAACCACAGTTTTTCAGGTTTTTGATTGCTCAGAAAGATGCAAGCTTTCCAATGTTCTTCTTGTTATTTCCTCAGTAAAACATAAGGTTTCAAAAAGATTAGAGTTTATCTCAACTATAATGGACAACGTAACAGAAATTTGATTAGTAGCAAGGATCAGAATAACAGGTTTCACTGATCATGATTGGAAGAGAGAAGGATGCAATTGCATGGGCAGGCTAGGGGTCTTCCATAGGAAGGCTTTGATTAGCTGAGACTGCACAAATTCTTAACATTTTCAGAATCAGGTCCTCTCCTTCTGAAATCACTGTGATCTAAAATTCCAGATATGAAGAGGTCTTGGCCACAACAATTCAACATCAGTTAGAATATTAAGAAGCAAATGGAAAAAGTGCTTCAAACCAACAGGAAGAGTTTTTTGCCTTGACCTTCCTACCTGAATAGTTTTAAATAATTATGAGAAATTGGACTTACTGTGGAGTGCATAATGATAGCCATTATGTGGAAACCCTAAAATTAGACCCTGTTTTTCAGCTTGTAAAAACAAACTGCAAAATCTGTCCCAAGCAGCCAGCAATCTTAACAGAAAACACGGGCAGTAGGGATGAGGCATTGAATGCACAACCCAGCCAAGTGCCAGCACCCTGCAGAGGTTCTCAGTCCCTGTTTTGGAGGAGGAGGGAGGGTGTTGTGAGGTGTAGGGGTGGCAGGGACAGCATGTGGAGTGCAGGGAACCAGAACTGGCTCACAACTCAGGCAGTGGCAAAGCAGTGGCAGTGAAGAGGCAGAAAATGCCTGAACTGAGCCAGGCCCAGGGCGCTGCTGCTCCAGCTCCTCTGGGCCTCTGGCTGCATCCTCTCTACATTTTCTTCTTTTCTTTCTGAGGACTATTTTGGAGATGTTGGTTTAGTTTTACTCAGTGTAGCTTCCTGTCTTTGCACCCTCTGGGGTGGCACCATCCTGCCCTTCCTGGTGCCTGCCAGGGACAGAGCTTCCCCAACACTGACTTTCCCCAAATTTTCACTGGGCTTCTATTGCTTCAGCTGTCACTTTTTCAGACCAGCTTGAGGCTGACTTTTAAGACATTTAGGGAAACTTTCTACTCCAAGAAAGTTAATTTTGAACAGTTCAGGAGAAGCAAGCCTGCCTTTAACAATCTCCACCTGGAATAAGAAAAACTTAATAAATTCTTCGTGTTTACTGCATTTACACAAGGCCCCAGACTATGGATTACCTTTTTATTACTCCTTGTTGTAAGTTTTTTTTTCTTCTATTATTAGTTTCTTTTTTTTTTAACAAAACAGTGGCAAGAAGAGAAAATTGTTATCTTCCCTGTGGACATTTACAGGCTTTTGAATGAAAGTTTGGTTACAGATATGTTCTATGTTCTCTGTGGAAGCAGGAAATAGTTTTCCCTTACAGAGCTTGTGTGCCCCATTTCTCAACAGAAGAACTTTCCCAATGATTTGGCAACAGCTATGCAACAGAAACAGGGATACGTCTAAAAGTCTGGTGTATCTGCTTCACTGCTGACAAAGCACCAAAAAATGAATGTACACACACACACACAAATACCTGTTTCTACACAGGAGATCCTTTGTGCACTTTATCATTGACATTCCATAGACAGTGGCTTTTTTTCACTATTTTTAGCTGCAATTCACTCTCCAGCAGTGAGTGGAATTTTCCAGTGTTGCTTAATGTTGAAATAATGAACTTTGGCAAATCTAAATCAGCTGAGAGCAAACTGCCAATACGAGACCCTGTGGCTTAGGTGGCAGTTTGTGCCATTGCATCATTGGGGCTGAGCTGTCCTCACATCACTGAGGACAGAGAGAAATCCTGCTGGACTCCAGGGTCATGATCCAGTTTCTCTGTTGCCATCTCCTTTGTCCTATTTTCATAACTTGGTGCTATCATTTTGTGTTCTGCCCCTCTCCACACATCAGTGCATGACTCACTATAACATTGCAGGCAGTGATCTTCTTCAGGGGAAATATTTGATATTTTCTAAACTAACCATAATTCCTTATCAGCACGTAGTGTCTGCATTTCAAGAGCACATGGAGCTAAGGAATGGTGCAGCACAGAGCAATCACAGAAACAATGGATTTTCTCTTTGTGGTCATTATGAAGTGTGCAGAAAGGGACACTGCACTGCACTATGGACCCACAGAAATGCCCAGAAATACAAAGCTCTTCTCAGGAAGGAGTCAACTGACATGCAACCAACCAGGTGTTCTGGAGAAGGCGGAAATAAAATAAGTTAGGAAAAGCAGTGCTAAGGGAGGGAAACTACAGCAATTCGTAACCCCCATTTAGAATCAAAAGAGTAGTGGGCTGGCTCAATTCACAGCTCAAATGTTGCTGCCCAAGCAGGAGGAGGTACAAAAGAAAATCCTCTTATGAAATGGAAAGCCAGTTCCTTTCTATGCCACAAAAGAAGCCTTGAAAGATGAGAATCTGGTATTCATCTTCCTGCCACTATTTTTCTATTCCAATGGTTATTTTCATCAGAGCATATGTATGAACAAAATTAACCCACCAAAAGTACAGGCAAAAAGATATCCCTCACCCTTCTGTGCCTAAATAACAACTGCATGAGGTTTTAGACAAAGTAGACTTGTAAATAAATCAAAAATTATTGCTGAATTAAAAAAATAACCACAATGAAAAAGACTGGCTGGTACAAAGCACACAGCATCAATATCATAGGTTAATCCTCATCTGATTAATAAATTTATTTTATTTGAGGTCCTTCTATTTTGTCTAAAATTAATATTTTCAGAGACAACGAACCTGCAGTTATCACAAGTATCTGTCACTGAGTTATTCAAACATATCACTACAACATTAGAATACATTCCATACACTGACTTTTCATAAAATTCCCAAGTTTAATTCAAAGTTTTATTATTCCCTTAAAAGCACTTAATGGCTCCAACTCTGCACACTTGACAGAACTTCTGCCACCATTTACCCTCAGCCATTCTCCAGGTTCAGAACTGGCAGCCTGCTGGAGACCATTTCCAAGCAGGGGAGAATTCCTGTGTTTAAGCCTGTTCATAAGTCTCTGAATAAGCATTTAGGACCAAAAAGATGGGTATTTATCACTATGGATTGTTTATGTGTGGTGCAATTGGTCTAGGCAACAAAGTCAGGCTGAATTTCCCTGGATTCTGGAAAATGCAGAATTCAAGGGCTGATTTCAAGTCAGCAGCCACCCCTCAGGTGTTTATGTGTTTTCTTGCTGTGTGTTAACAATTCAGAAATTCAAAGTAGAAACTCCTTTACACATCAATCTGCAGACAAACCTTAACATTCACAGAAAACAAATGCAAAAAAATTCTTCATCAGAATAAAGTGGATTCACACCTGATGGTACATTCATCACAATTGAAAAAATTGCAGTGTTACAATACTTGTAATTCAACTGCTCCTGAGCCTCTTAATGTGATGATAAGTTGCTTCATTAAAAAAAAATTTTGCTTCTTCAATGAGGTATGAGGAAAGGGGAAGTACAGAGGTAAGTAATTGTATTGCTAAGAGAATACAAAATGAGCTAAATGAATCTGCACTAGAACTCAATATGAATTTTTTTCCATTTTCAGTATTGCAGATCTCATTTGCATCCTAAATCAGAATGAAACTCTGTAAAAGTTTTTTTGAAGCAAAAATCCAGGAAAAAGTTCACCTTATGCCAGCAGAATATTTTGTTTTCATATGTTCAAAATGCCACCATTTTGCTTTTAGAAGTTTTCTTTTTTTTTATTTTGATATAAATTAAATTTCAAAAGGAAACATAATAAAACCAATTTTGTAGAAATTATGCAAAATTCTGTATGAACCCTCACAATTCTGTATGAACTTTGTAATTTATTTTTAAAAACTTCTAGAAATCCAAATATCATTAGAGGTAGCCTTTTGCAGCAAATCTCACCTTTGACTAATCCACACGTTTTTGAAAAAATAGATTTTGTCAAGTTATTTTTCATCAACTCTCCCTGTTATCATCATCTCAAGTCTGTGAAACATCAGACTGAGTGAAGCTATTACAAATACTGTATGTGTAAATAAGTATCTCCATCTAAATTACTTCATACTTTTTCACACCAGAAACATAAATGCAACAAAAGATCAATCTGACTGTAAATATCCAAATATGTCCTTTAAAAGCCAAAGGAATGTCAGATACAATTTATTTTCAGCCAGTGCAAACTGAGACATTAAGTGGCAATTCTACTTCCATTAGCTAAATCTGGCAAATATGCAACTGTTTAAAGGCACTGTCAATAGCCATTGCACAATTAAGTATTTGTACTGATGCCTTATTAAATTACCCTTTTCAAGTAGGCATAATAAACTAGGAGTTCACTGTACAGATTTTCATGGTGAAAGTCCAGATCACTGGAAAATTTATTTAAAGGGAATGCAGTCCACCGAGTAATGAAGTAAATGTCAAATGTTTTTGGGCAAATAGGTCTGAGCTGTCTTAAAACTTTTTTGGCAGATATAGCTGAAGACAACACTGGTAATAAAAAGCCTTCTGATTAACAATTCTGATTTATGGAGTTCCCTGGTAAACTTTCAGGTGCATTGCATCTCCAGCAGCAAACTCTGTGAGGTGAGGAATGGAGATCATTACCATGGGCACTCACAAATGGCAGGTCAGCCAGAGCTGGTAACTTGGATGTTTCTCTGAACTACCTTGATCCCCCTCAGTTTAATTATAAATTTTGCTACAGTGCCCTGCAAGAGCCACTGTGGGTCTGCCCAGCTCGGGCTGTGGGAAGAGGGCCTTGGACATCCTGCTGCCTTCCCACCCAGCTCAGCAAAACACGTGCGACAGAAAGAAACGGAAAATTGCTTTTCTGCACTAAATCATTGCTTCCCAGGGTCAAGGCACGTCCTTGAGGATCACTGTTTCTCAGGATGGGCCATCCTGGCAGTCTCTGGAGGTTGTTTTCCCCAGCCCTCCTCCCACAGCTGGAGGAGAGCCAGTCCCCCTCCCTTCTTCAGGGCACGGCCACGACAGGAGAGCTCCAGCAGAGGGACAAACACTCCCACACCAGGAGCTGCCAGTGCCCACTTGGCTCTTGTGGGTGCCAGGATAAATGCCAAGGCCAAGCCTCTGAGGTCACACTCAGTCCACTGGATGAAAATTAAGCACCTTAACTGGGCCTTTTTTTTCCCAAATATTTGTTCTGCTTGCTATTCCACACAAACAGAACTGGTTACATTCAGGTGTTACATTTTCAAATGCTACTTGTGACCTTTCTTTTTTTTGCCTCAATGTCAGGTGCTGAAAGGCACAGAGAATTACCCTCAGACCCTCGGCTTTGTGCCAATTTGCCACCATTGAAATGGAAAAGCAATGGCCACAGACTGACAAGATGTTTCATGTTGGAAAATTGGAATTTTGTCTTTCCAGTCCCCTTCCAGGGCTGGGCAGTTGATTTCTTTATACACAGTGCACGGATCCTGCCAAGCCTCAGCCATGTGTCTGGCTAGAGCTGACCTCAAAGGAAGACAGGCACTGATATTTGCAAGCAGATTTTGGACACTTGCAACACAAAGGTTTTATCTTAAATGTAACATCAAACCACTTACAACATTAATTCTTTCCTCAGACACATCATATACTCTTTGACTATTTTCTCACTGAATGCACGATGATTTCTTCTCTTCATAACTTTTTTGATTATTACTTTCAGTCTGCTGTTTTTAAGAATGGTAGAGTTGCAACACCCAAACTGTTATATACAGGGTTGTGAATTTATTCTTTTAAATTATAGCTTAGTATATTCAGTCAGTTTGTTTTATATCAAGCATTCATTTAAGTGGTTTTCATTGTATTGACATTTTATAATGCCCTCCTAATATTCTTATTATTGATTTTAATACTGCAATGGTATTATTCATGGTGACACCTATTGGAAAGCAGGCTTCAATTATATCAATAGATGCTATTATTATAACATTGATAACATTAATATTTGATAGTGGCATAAAATGTGATGCATCGGCAATTAACTCATTAATGTAGATATCATTAACCAAAAATGTCAAAGTTGTTGTAATGATTTTTCAGTGGTTTTCTTTAACAAATTCTCTAATCACTGGCTCAGTTTTGCATTTTCAAGTGTGTATTAACCACAAAAGTTTTTCTGAAAACTAAATAACATCATCCCTTTAAAAAAGAAAAGATGGGCTTTTATGGCTCAGAAGATACCCTGAGCCTTGAATCGAGAGCATTAGTAAGAGATACAGTATCTGAAACTCCAGCACAGAATATTCAAAAATAAAAGATTTACCAAAACATAACCGTGCCTTTTTGCTTGTTGCTTAGCAACCAGAATTGATCCAGCAAAAAAGTCACCTGACTGAGGGATTGCTGGTGGCAATATTACTCCATCATTTTTCTTTTTCACACTAAACTGATGAAGGTTCTATCAGAAACCGCTATTAATTGTTTCTTTCTTTTCTCTCCAGCTCCTTAATTATACAGTAAAAACATTTCTATTGCTGTTGCTGACAGGAAGAGAGCACAATGTAAAGCTTAAATAATTAACAGACTTATTCAAATACATCTAGCTCTAAAAGGAGAAATACTGCAAGTCACAACTCACTGTCATCTCTGCCATCCCAAAATAACAAATGCAGTGAGCTGTTCACATAGCAGCAGAATAGCCATTTTTACCACACCTGCACTGATGGACAATTTGCAATAATCTTTTAAAAACCACAGACTAAGAATACTTGTTGTTTTGATGACTCAGTTGGAATTCACCACCACATTTGTCTTGCTTTCATCATTTCTAAACATTAGCATTTTCATCTGTTGCCTGAAAGCACTTCTGGTCTAATCAAACATATATATAAAACACTTTTGATCTTTTAAAATCCTCCTGTCAACCTGGAATCACACAGCCTCTTACATTACCTTGTTCTTGTCCTTAATGGTGACCTGCAGTGAACTCCTCACTCCCTACTTTCAGATGTTCAACATCCTTCCTTTGTTAAAAGCTGCTGATCAAAAAGGAACATTGTGTTCACTGTGTTTCCCTCTATAGCCCCTCACAATCATTTACAGGAATTACACTAAAACACAGGGTATGGACAGCAGCAATTTCATTTAACCACATACTGTATTTTTGTTTTGCTTTCTGCAATATTTGATTCCTTAAGCAAACAAGGGAAGGGAATGCATCTTGGGACTTACACGCTTGGCCCATCATGAGCCAACATAAAGTTGAGTCCAGGAGTGGCAAAAAGAGTATTGTTTTTACCTGCTGATTCTTTGAAATGAATGCTCTATATAAGCTCAGATGACATTTGTCCTTTTAAGAAGTGAAGAAATGTTACCTAAATGGAGCATATATCCAGTTTCACTTTTTCTCTGTATCATATTCAGATCTGGTAGATGGGATTTGATGCTGTTTCCCATAATGCCTCCATGGCTTTTTCTGTAAAAGCTTAACAAGGACACAGCATCAGAGAGTCTTTAGTGGCTAATACCCGACCCCTTTCTCTCACATTACAGCTCCAAGTGACCATTTTCATGCCAAAAGGTCACCAACATCCCCATCCCCATGGAACCAATGTGCATCAACCTTCTAACCTTTGCCACTGGGAGATGATAGCTATTTGGGCTGCAATCCCTTCATTACAGATGCTCCATATTTTATATTTAGTGTGGGAGGTCAAATTTAGGAAAGCAATTTCTCTTAAAGCTAAGAGTTCCAATAATCCAAGATCTTCTACTGGCTTATGGGTGAGTGGACAGTAATGGGTTTATGGGCAGCTTTTTTCTCTTCACTGGGGAGGGAATTCCGTCAATCTAAATTTTTAGGATTGGGTGGCTACCATTGTTTATTATTCAATGAGCTCTTATTAGATTGTATCTAAGCACACTACAGCAGGCAGAGAGTATCCTTATAAGCAGTCTCACAGGCTGGATCAATATCTCAAGGCATTTACAATCTTCTTGAAACAGATTAAATAATGCTATTTTTAAAATTCTGTTTTTAAGGCTTATATGCGGTCATGCAGTTTTGTTAGTGACAAAAGCATTCATCCATTATCATCATTAATCACCGTGGTTAATCTGCTGTTCAAGCAGCTTGCATCTTAATACAGAGACCACCTTTGGTGGAAATAACATTTCACAGCAGATCAGAAAAACCCCACAACAAACAATAACATTTGAAAGATCAACTCCAAAATGGTGGTTGAAAAATGTCTGCTCTACATCGAGGGGGAACATTTTGATTCCATTTTGTACTAATCTTTGTAAAAGGAAACAGTTATTATAGTCGCAATACTGCAAATATTTAGGCACATGCTTAAGTTCTTACAGCAAGGCCCAAGCCAGCAAAGCATTTGAGGACATTGCTGCATCCAGTGCTGCTCAGGACAGCATTCAGGCATGTGCTGGTAAATGACAGATCCATACAGAGGGTTTGGTGTGCAAGGTAAGAGTTTATAATCTGTGACACCACTGAACAATTCTAGTTCTTGGAGGCCAGTGCAATCTGTGGGTAAAAACCTTTCTTAGACCTGCAAAACTACTTTGAGACAGAAAAGAAGTTTTGAAGCTGCCTGTGAACAAGGAATTTAGCACAAATTGCTATTGTCTGCATGATCATGTTCTCCATTAGCCAAAAGTATTCACAGAGGTGTTAGGGAAACCTGATTTTTTCCAGGATAGCATTGACCAAAGCTCCTTGTTAAAAAACAAAGCTTGCTACAATCAGAGAACAGAAAGAGCATCAGGTCATTGCATTGGGAAGAAATTGTGACATGCTCTTCTTATGGCTTCTTGCTGCTGGGCACAGCATCCTTAGGTAAATCCATACCTTGCCAAAGGCTGGGGCCACCAGTTTTCAAGTTTCCAGCTTTCTGCTTTAACAACAGCTCCATAGACTCAAAAAGGAGATTCACAGGCAGACACTACAAACCATGAATATCCTTTGTCATCGGCCCAAGACAAGATCACAACTAAAAGTTCTAAAAGTAGATTTCTCAAATATTTATTTGCATCTACATTAGTCTTTTCCACTTGTTGAAACCTGCAGATAAGATTTCAATGGGCCTGACTGCACTCCCTGGAGGGCTGGCCCTGGCAGCTGCTGAGCAGGAGCTGTGCTGGGAGCAGAGCCCCTGCTGCCACTGTGTGCCTGGCACCCCCTGCTCGCCTCGACTCACAGAGAGACCCAACGATGCAGCTCAGTGTGCACTGAGATTTGGGGAGAAGCAAGAACTCAACTTTCAGACACATCTAAGGGTCAGAAGACACAGCATTAATTCTAGTGAGGTTTTAAAATAGCACCCAGCCTTCAGTGCCAGCACCTGGGCCGTGGGGAGTATCTGTAGACTCACTGGACCCCTCTGTGTCTCAGAGAGGGGCACATGGGAAGCAGATGCTAAAAACCTTCTTTAGACCATCTTGAGCTGTTAAAGGAAAACCTGCAAGGAGCTGGTGCCACGTGTTTGCCTTGAGAGTGCCTGGAAACATCTGTGGGTTCAAACTGGACATTTGGAGAACATGGAAAGGGAACTGGCGGTGATAAAGGCATTTCTGGAAATAACGCTGGGCTGATCTGACCCCTGATATCATCCCACTCTGATCAACAGCGTTACCAGCATTTTTTAAAAAGTGAGTCTGGCCAGCTTCACACTGCATTTTTGTCATAGTGCAAAGGGTGTCAGTTTCTTTAATGTCTTTTAAAACATCTTCCATCACCCTTTTTGCCAAGTACATGGAAGTCAAATTGTCAAGATGGCTGTGAAGGAAATAAAGAGACCAGGACTGTCTTGCTGTTGTTAACATCCCTGGTGCTGCCTTTCCTTTTTTATTAGGCTCAAACATTACAATTTTGATAATATTTGCATACAACACTTCCATAATTTAAAGCAAACATAATACAGCAAATCTCTTATTGATTTTGCCCTCAATATCCTGTTATCCAAAAACTAAAATGATGTTCTTCTCAACAATGCAACCCCCAAGTCAGTGACCATAGGTACGCCAGCATCAAAGTTAATTAAGGAAGTTATCTGGGTTTTAGGATAACTAATCGTATTTCAGATTCCAGTTTAAGGCCAGCAATTTTCTTCACTAGAAGGTGTTCTGGGGCCCTGGGCTCGTGGTGCAGACACAGTGTGAGCTGCACAACAGGCTGGAGGCTGCTCCTGCTAGCACAGAAAGGAGCTTTTCATTTTCTTTAACAGCTTTGAAATATCTCCCATGCTAACGACGGTCAATATTTCACAATTTTTTAACATAATTGCTGAACTAAAACTTATTTCCACAGTATTTGTGGTCTGCACTCCCTGGAACACAGGCTGTTGCTCTATTTGACTGTGTGCAGATCCATGCAGCAGTGTCCTGGTCCCTGCCAGGGTCTCCCAGCTGCTGCCACAACTCACCTTTTCTGATACATGATGGCAATTCCTTTTAATTTGGTCTGTTATATTCAGTACATGACCTCTGTAAAAGCTGTAATGTGAAACTAAAACCATCTGCCCTGTGCTTACAGACACGTTCCTGCTTTGGGCCCTACAATATAACCTCTTATAGTGCAAAGTGGTTAATATTAAAATGATGCCCTGTGAAGGTACGATGGGTGTGGACAGAACCAATTTGTTTAGACAATTGTGTTTTGCCACAGAGTAAATTAAGTTACAGGGTATTCATCAAAATTGAATCACCACAGTGTGAGCTAACAATTTTGCAAAGATGTTGTGACACGAGCACAAAGCAGCCCGTCAGCCACGAGGAATCGCTGTCGTCTCGCAGGCTGCAGCTGAATCACTCACCAGAACAATTAGACAAAAGCAAGCCTCAGAAAGCTGGAAGTTGCCAACCAGTGGAAAACACTGACAGGTCTAAAACTGTGTTTATTGCTTATTTAGAGAAGCCAGGTGAAAGGAGTGAGAGAGACAGAGTCACCTTCCATGGGTGGAACATCCACAGGAGTGGGAAATGGGGACATCTCAAAGTGAGGAGTGCTACAGCCCTGGTGGGACAGGTGGGACTTCTCTCCTGAAATGTTTCTGGAAAATCAGACTTTCAGTTGGCTGCTTCCACTTTACTTTTCTTTCCAACACGTGAATGAGATGGAGTGAGAAACCCCTTCTCTGACCTTACTTTTCTTTTCACGAAATGGAGATGAAAGTGAGAAAATTATTGTGTTTGAGTACAGGAAAATTTAGGAGGGCAAATATGGTCAGATGAAGTTTTAGCACTCATCTTCTCTCAACTCATGATGTGAAATAGGGAAGACAATTCTGGAAAATATGTAAAAGTGTGTGAGTGTGGAGGCCACCTTCTAATTTCTCTGGTTTTTTTCTGTAAGAAAGTTTGTTTTGCTAATTAACCTTACCTAAGGGAAAAACAGGCATAAAAAACCTGTTTAAATGGCATTTTGTTTAACTAAACAAGATGTTTAAAGTGTAAAATCATTTTAAGGGCATTGAAATATTGCTGTTGGAAAAGACATAAAAGTTGAGGTCCTAACTTCTTTAATCTTTAACCTATTTTAAAAAAAATAATTCTGTCACTCCACTTTTCTTAGGGAAACAAAAGATGAAAAGACTTTGCAAAAGGACAGATGTTTCTTTATGCTTTCAAAGCAATAGAAAAATCACAAATGGTCATCAGAAATTGTTCTATTTTAAAAAAATACTAGCTGACATTCAATAATTTAAACTTTGATAGCTGCCATACTTCTATCCACACAAAGTACCTTGCTCAAAAAGATTGCAAACCTAGCTCTCATCACACAGTTCAACCTGCTCAGACTTGGAGAAGAGCAAAGTGGTTAAATCAAACCACCTTGAGCGGTGCTTCAGCCCTGGAGGAGTTCCCAGGAACAGGCTGGATGTGCCCACTGTAATCCCCCTGAGAGATGCTGGATGTCCCCTGCTGGGCAGCGAGCTCTGGGCATCCTTGGGGTGCCAGCTCCTGCAGCCTTGGGGTGCCAGCTCCTGCCTCCTTGGGGTGCCAGCTCCTGCATCCTTGGGGTGCCAGCTCCTGCAGCCTTGGGCTGCCAGCTCCTGCATCCTTGGGGTGCCAGCTCCTGCATCCTTGGGGTGTCAGCTCCTGCATCCTTGAGGTGTCAGCTCCTGCCTCCTTGGGTCCTTAGGGTGCCAGCTCCTGCATCCTTGGGGTGCAGCTCCTGCAGCCTTGGGGTGCCAGCTCCTGCATCCTTGGGGTGTCAGCTCCTGCAGCCTTGGGGTGCCAGCTCCTGCAGCCTTGGGGTGCCAGCTCCTGCATCCTTGGGATGTCAGCTCCTGCATCCTTGGGGTGCAGCTCCTGCAGCCTTCCAGCCGGAGCAAGGCCAGCAGCGAGCCCCAGGGAGGCTGCAGGGAGCGGGGCTCCAGGGGCAAGCCCGGAGATCAGAGAGCCCCAGGGACCGTTCTGTGCAGGGAAGGATCCAGGGCAGGGCAGGAGCATCCAGGCTCCCCGGTGGGGTGACAAACAGTGCCCAGACACAGGATCCGGGCAGCCCTTTCCCCAGCCAGCTTTGGGATAGAAGCCACCACCTCGTCAGACTCTGGCTTCCTGAATCATTAAAACCGCACAGATTTGCAAAAGACTCCTCATTACAGCAACTGCCCCATTAGAAAAACCTGTTTAGAAAAACTGCATTACTGGGGCTTGGCAGGATAGGTTTTGTTTTTAGAGGATAATCATGCATCATCTCCTTGGCAGACAGGACATTAGACCTAGAACTGGACAGGAACATCAAGCAAAAAGTACATCAGCAAATCTGTGCAGTCCAGGGAGGGAGCAGGGGCTGCGGGCAGGAGCCCTCCTGTCTGAGCAAGTCCTGCCCAGCCTGGAGCTCCGAGCTCCACTGCAGGGAGGGTGTCCCAGAGCCCTGGGACTGCCTGTGGCCGGGCAGCCTGGGCCGGGCTCTGCACCAGCCCTGCACCATTCCCTCCTGCCGGGGCTCCTGCCTCCCCCCGGGCTGGTTTTGGTGGCAAAGCGGGGCTGTGCTGCGGAGCAGGAGCAGCCCAGGAGCTGCCTGTCCCTGCCGGGCTGGCCGGGGCGCTGGGCGAACACCCGCGGGGTCACCGAACCCGGCACTGCCGTGTCACAGCACAGCCCCTGACCCTGGAACACAGATCCCTTCCACACACCGCGCTGCCTCTGCTGCTGGCCCCGTGCAGGTGCTGAGAGCCGAGACCTGCTTTGTCAGGGGCTCCCTCAGGGGATTTAGCAGCATTTGGATTTTGGGATGGGCAGCGTTGCTCCTTTGCTCTGATGGAAATGGGCTTACACGACACAGTTTGTATTACTGGATGCCATGCTGGTGCCTCAGGAGATGTTGACTGTGCACATTTACATAAATCTAAAAATAAATAAATATACTCACAAGCCTCCTCAATCAAAATATGCCACAGACAACTAAAAGATCTTGAATCAAATATTAATGTTGGAGATTTCTCCAGCCATTTTGTAATGCTTCCAGCTATATTTATTACACAATGTGTAATGCACTACCTTATTATAGTCCTGAGCTATCAGGAGTATCATCTTTTTTGATGGCCTTAAACTGGCTTAATAAAACTGGCCCTCCTCTGAGTGCCCAGGAGCAAGTACTTAAGATGGAGATGTGGCAGTCAGCACCTGCAGGCTGTGGCAGTCGTGACCAGGACAGTGCTTGCTGAACCACAAGAAGGAATTGTTACTCATTAAAGGTCTATTACTCTGGCATAACCAAGTCCCCTGTTTCATGTCTTAGGATAAGACAGGTGAGAGGATTGTGAGCATTTTCCCACATATCTAAAATTTGTCCTCAGTTTGCCCTAGTACATAACATGTCTGTACAAAAATCAACTGTTTTTATTGTTTTTACCTTCTGCAGCTTTCCCACTAATAAATGTACTATTTACTTCTTAAGCTGCATTGTCTCCTTTTCTTTACTTTGCTATAAAGCTCCACGTCTTATAGAATTCTAAATAAAAGAGGATGCAATATTATGCTTAGTGTTGGCAACCACGAGAGATAATGAATGTTTAAAAAGAATCCCATGCAAATATGAGATTTGCAACATCACTATGGGAACAAACCCAAGTTACTGGGCTTTCTAAATTTAATGAGGTTCAAATGTCCAAGGGCACCAGCTTTCAGGGGAAGAAGCAATGTCAGAGTGTGCAGAGGAATGGATAGTGTTTCTTAATCAAAGGAAAGAAAATGTCTTGGAAGAAGCTTCCCCCTTGAAGTGAATCAGGTGAAGTTAGTGGTAAGGAGGCAGCTGTGAATGTTCAAAAGGGATTAGATTCTTCCACAGATCGTGCCTTTTAAGTTCAATCACTGCAATGCTATTTATGACAGTTATAGTCCTGTATGGCAATATCTCAAGGAGGAGAATGATTCATCAGTTCCAACACTGCTTCTTCCAGAGACCAAACTGCAATGCAGCACATCACAAGACATACTATTCCTATTAGGTAGGAAGCAAGAAATCTTCAAAACAGGAATGATGCAAAGTCCATTTGGTCAGCTTAAAGATTCTTATTGCCTCCAGTGAGCTTTGGAAAAATGCAGCTGTTGAAAACAGGAAAGTTTTATTTGTCAGAAACTTCTTTTGCTGAAAATGGCATTCTGAGGCGGAATACTTAAACAGAAGCAACCAATACTTGCACCCTGCAGTATTTCAGTGCTTTTCTCTGCAGAGCTCCCCACACAGCTCAGTCCTTGAGGTCTGGAGAGACACAGTTCCCTACCACCCTATGGCCACCAGGCAGGCAGAATGGAAAGTTTCCTCCAAACTAAACAACTTCACTCCAGATCAAATACTTGCAGCTCTGCCAGCTGTGCCCATGGTGGCAAATACCAGCCTAGGCTGTTGCCATTGCCATGCAATGGCTGGGCAATATTGCTTCCCTCAGTGGAAATCCCAACCCTCTTCTGTGCTCGCCTGTGTCTTTCCCACCCAAGGCAAGATAGAAGTTGGTTCTTTGCAAGCTGCTTGGCAATATGAGTGGGATTTGTCAGGAAGCTACAGCCTGGGTCGGGTCTGAGAGTCATTCAGTGCACTACCCACACATCAATTAAGAGTTCTGCAAGATTCTGTGGGAAGTCACATGGTATCCTCTGAGAAAGATGCACCAGTGCTTCACACGCAGCGCAGCATTCTTTGGTCAGGTAAGTCCATGTCTGCAGTTTCATAGTAAAAGTCAGCCCCCAGTCATCATTGTCCTTATGCTCTAACGTTTCTTCACCAAATATTTACACTTGTTTTCACTGTTTGATGTATAATACACCAACACTGTAGAGCAAACACACCCAAGTGGTGCACCTTGCTTTAGTACTGCACCTATCTTCTGCTAGATAGCAATAGATGATCAGGCTTCTACAGGCAATTTGTCAGTGAAGAAGATGCAGTGATGCATTTACAGGAGATAATACAGTGCATTTCGGTTTATTTATACATATTCATATTAATTCCAGAAGAGAGATTCTACTACAGTGCCTGGGGAAATTCTCCCTAGCAGGAACCTCAGCCCCGTGGTTCTCCTTGTCCCCAGTGATAAATGATGTGCATGACATCAGCCCAGAGAAGACAGCAAGTTCTGCATTTGCAGAGCCTTTTCTACCTACACTGATGGTTCTACACCAAATACTTAAGCATGAACTAATAATATGATATATCTTCCCCAAACTGGCCATTTGCTCACATGTAAAGAAAAAACCCCGTGTAATAGTGACACCTGGTGACACCTATTGTTTTGCTTACACACACACACCTCTTTTTCCAAATACACTGGGTTACTGAAAACTCCCAGCCTATGCTAGGTGATCGGGGGTAGAACTACAGAACAACACTCAAAGAATTTGGATTGAGACCTTATTCTTTGCTCTTGCCTTTGTTTTTGATAGTAACCTTCATCAAATGGTTTACACATTGTACTGTCACGTTCAAGGAAATGTACAAGAGGCCACATGGTCCACCTGGAAAATAGATTTGTAGCTAGACACTAATATAAAATGAAAAGTTAATTACACTGCCATCAGTTAAGCCCTTTTCCTGTAGTCCACAATCCCTGAGCTAAGAATCTCATGGTCTTTGGGATTCTGCAAATCAAACAGTTAAAAGATAGAAAGTTATTCTTGTTTAAAAACTCCAAACATCTAAGCCTCCAAGATTTCTTGTAAAGTTTCTCTGCCAATGTATGCTCAAAATGACCTCCTTTTTGTATTAAAGAAGATGAAAAAGCCTAGATGTGTCAGGAGGATACTAATAATAACCAATACTATTAGACATTGATCCCCACTTTCTCAAAGTGTTTGCTGGGAAGTGCAGGGATTATTGTCAAATACTCTGATGTTCTGGTACTGTAAGTTATCATTTGTGTCCATTATTAAATTAGCTCACCACTGTGGTGGAAATCACTACTTGAACTACACTATGAGTCATCTAGGTCATGGATTGTGTAAAGTCCTATTGGAAAACCCTGTAAAAATTATGTGGTGAAAAATCCTCATCTTTCTGACTCAAAGAGGTCTACAGTGAAAGGGCAATTAGCCTTCACTTTTTATTTTGATATGTTCACCAAAGTGTTTGGGGAGGTGAACAAAATGTCAGTGCAGATCCAACAGGACAGGCCACACTGCCAAGCTTTGACCACTTGACTGTTTCCCTAGGGGTATTTTTACTGGTATGTTGTTGAACTCAGTCATTGTGCTTCCTGCTATGAACTGGTTAAAGAGAATATTATAATATAGTTATGACAAATGCAAAAATAATGAAGTGCATCTCACCAGAAAGAAAAAGGAGAGAATAGCAGGTTCAAAAAGATAATTTTCTTTTAAAATTACCCTTCTTTTTTTTTAATTCCCTGATTTCCTTGTTCTTGCACCTCAGATCCTCCCGCTTATTTGAGGTGTATTAAGACCAACAAATGTGTGGTGCTGTCCATGCTCCAGTGCCTGAGCAAAGTGTTTGTGGCCTCTCCTCAGTGCCTGGCTCAGAGCCCCCCTCTCCCCCAGCTGGGGAGGCCCTGCCTGCGAGCAGGGAGAGCTCAGGTAACGACCCCTGTGCTCCCAGAGCACGGGGACATCATGAAGATGTACCTGGAGACAGGCTTCTTATTGAAGAATAATGGAGAGGTCACCCTGAACGCCTGTTGCCAAGAAGGGCTGAGCTAGGGTCATTAATGATAATTAATCATTAATTAAACCAGGCATGATACACTGGAAATAGTATGTTAGCTACTCCATTCTCTGGGAAATCTTCTCCTTTGAATTAAACTGGCCCATGCAGTGGTTGTGCTTCCTGTGTGGAAGATGTGTCACTTCTATGTGATCCCAAGCCTCTCAGTGAAGTTGTGGAAGCAATAATCTTCGTGTTGATTGAATTTTCACTTAATTTAATTTCATTGGAAATCACAGATGGTGTCACCCAGCAGCTAGAGGCTAAAAAGGGGCACTTTACAAACTGAATAAAAAAACTTATTAAGTTATAATAAGCATCAAAAGCAAATGGACATGAAAACTTTACTGCAAACAACAGTTTACACACACAGTGATACTAAAATGGAATTTCTTTTTTATTTTAGGCTTTAATCAGGCTCTTGATGAAGCAAATAATTCTAATATGATGCAACCCCCCGTTTTCTTGTGAATGAAACTGGAAATGGAAATAAGGAGCACAATAATGCTAAAAATATGAAAAGGCGAGAATGGCTCAAATGTAAAAAGTTTCGTTTCATTATTTTTTTTTACAAGTGAGAAAAGACTAAAAAGAATAAAATATTCTTGTGCGGTACAGACACTAAACCTTCTCCCCCAAATGAACAGAGACAGCGTGGTCAGTGTAAGAGTTTGCTCTCAAGACATAAAACTGCAGTGTGTGAATTTGCCCTTCCATTTCTCACCAGCCTTTCTCCACCTCTTGGGGAGTGAGTGGCAAATTGTGCCCTGGTGCACGGTGTGGGAAGTGTTCCCCAAATCAAAAGAGCCCTCTCAGAAAGCACTGACCAGTGTCCCAGGCATGGAACATCCTGTCAGTCTGCAGCCCAGGTAATGGGAAACTTCTCTGTGGTTTTGGTATCCACCTACCATAAGAGTTACTCAAGGGCACTGTGTGCTAATAGGTGTGGATATTAGCTGGGAGATTGCATGTCTGTGAGAGAAACTTTGAAAGGACAGGCAAGGATGCTTGCTTTTTACTCTGTGTAAACTGGGAAATGAACATTTACCATTATTGGAAATGAAAAAAGTCTTTCTGTGATTGAAAGGAGCACTGTTGTCCCTCCTCTGATTTTCTACATTATCATTTTTGGAGAAAGGGACAATAAATTTTAAGATAAGCCCTGCTCACAGATGTGTTATTTATTCACCCAGTTAACAGCCATTTCCTGTAATCAGTATAAACTGATCAATCTGCCATAATGAGGATGGAGCCAGCAGCTTCCTGGCCAGGGATGAGTCTGTGTCTCTTCTAATCTGCAGACATAACATATTGGAAGATTGCTCCATTCCCACATGCTAAGCAGAGAGAACACAGTAGATTTCCCCTCTGCAGGTAGATGGCTAAAATAATGTATGAAGACAATAGTTTGTGGGTCACTTGTATCATTAGTGCTGTAAGAAAAAGACTGTTTTCTAACATAGGCTTGAATTACTTATTAATTAATTATTTCTGACAGTAAAAAAGCTATTTTTCAGTTTCCACTGCTACAACTAATGGATGATGTTTAAAAACAGATCCACAAATGTATTAAGAGAAATGATTTTTGACCCTCCACAGAAA
Organism: Drymodes brunneopygia; assembly: GCA_013400955.1. Lineage (NCBI taxonomy): Eukaryota > Metazoa > Chordata > Aves > Passeriformes > Petroicidae > Drymodes > Drymodes brunneopygia. The sequence goes on from VZTZ01051050.1 coordinate 459,210, forward strand.
AATGCTTTTATTAGTGCTGTAAATACCTCTGCTGAACACATGGATGGGGGCAAACTACAGAGCAAATGAGATTTAGTGGAAATAAAAGGGGGGATCAAATAGTGCTTTGTTCCTGTGGAAGAGTAAACCAGTAAATAAGGCAACAAAAAATCCTGCTCCTTGATTCCAGGAGGCCCCATGGGCTGCCCTTCTGTATTGGTGCATTTGTTGGTGGGCACAGGAAACATGTTATTTTTATGACCATCATGGGATGCAAAATAGACTAGAAGTAACTGAAATATGTGCCAAAAAGACAATATTATCATAAAGATATTTTGAAATCTGTCATATTTACATTTCTAATGTGGACTTTGGTTTAGAGGAAACACAGCAAATAAAGACCAGTAAACATCCAGAAATTGTTTTGGGACACTACATCAGCACCTCTGTTATTCACTTATGAAATAAGGCTTGGTTTCTCTTCTTTTTTGGGTCTTTATGTAGGCTCTGAAAAAGACATGTTCTGAGACTTCCTACAGTCAAAATACGTAGTTCTTATTTCAAAACACTCCCTGCACACCTACTGAAAATCTTCCCCGAGCCCTGACAACTTTACAAGGTTTTACAGTACTGTTGCTTAGCTGCTTAGGGTTCACTTACAAAGTTTTCTGTCTATTACCAGGAGCCATTATGCTGCAAAATGACAAGCATCTCCATCCAAACAGTGACTCAATGCCCACCTTCAATCAAATGAAATGTGAATTTCAATTTATTCCTTTTCAATGTGAAGGGTCTGATCCCACAAAAATGTCTGCAGGCATTTATGCTTAATATTGTGACTAATTCTGCAACTCAGTGCTGCAAGACGGAAAAGCATTGCTTGCTATAATGTACATTAAAATTGTGCCAGAAATTATTTTATTGAATGTTTAATGAAAACCAGAGAGCACTCAGTGCCATAAATACAGTGTAAATGTAGTGCTCACAGCCCAGAATGGTTGGATGTGTGCTGCTGAATCTGTGAAGGCCCAGGTTGTTCCTGGGACTCTGTGCACAGGCAATTGATTCTGCAGATCCAATACAAATCTTCCTTGTGTCTGCATTCCTGTCCACAGCTGTACACACCCAAATAAGAGCAAAACCCTGTAACTACGTGTTTTGGAAAACAGATCCTGAACGCAACGCTTTGGGACCAAAACAGAAAGGAAGAGTCTTTAATTATATGATCTGACAGGATTTTCTGTCTCCAGAGAATGTTCCCTGGTTACCAAGAGTGAAGGGCCGTTGTTAGATACCTGAAAATTGAGAGCTACCAAGAGCTGGAGGATTGCTGACAGCTCCACCACTGAGGAGACACTAAGAGCTGATAGTGTTTTAGCCTGCTATGACAAGACAGCATAGCAGGATTCTGTCTCACTGTAATCATCCCCTTGCAAGGCATGGGAGCTGTGGCTGCACCTTGCTAAGCAGCAGCTGGCCTCCAAGGAGCAAACAAACACTGGCACAAACATTTCCATGCACAGCAGTGCACTCAGTTTCTAGGCTGAAAAGTGCCATGAGAATGCAAAGAGTTATTAATATTAAAATTGTGAGTCTAATAATTTATATGCTGCGTTCTCATCATCTTGCAAAATGTCCCCAGCAGCAAATGTTATAAGTCATGACATTAAATGTTCTTTAGAGAAGTGCACCTTTTTTTTTAACAAATAAGACTCCCCCCCACCCCTAAAAGTCAAAAAGTCCAAAAGGGGCAGGATCTGCCTGTTAGCTTTTGAGAACATGCAGTTCATTTCAGCTGTGCTACCCTTGATGAAATCTCATGTGATAAATCATACAACTCAGACGTGTTTCACTTGTTTGCCAATGAATTCGAAAAAGGGCTTATAGCAGTTAGGAGTGTAAATACAATTAGATTTTAAAATTATTCAAGATTCATTTAAAAGTTCCCCTGAGATTTCCATGTTAACTCAAATGGATTTTGCTTTCTGTCAGGATTCAGCTGCTTCTAGGAAAGCTTCGGTGAGCAGGCAGGTAATGTGACACCTACTCCTACGTGAGAATTTGTGGACAGATTTAAATTGCTTAATTACAGATCACCACTGTAAACACTTAGTAATGTGCTTTTAAGATAATGAAGAGTGTATTCATCTTAGTTTTTAAAATCTCAAATACAGCTGCATTTACAAGTTCACTTTAGCTCACTATAAATATTCTTTGTCTTTACACCAACAGCTGGTGTAATTCTGCATGTCTGCATCTGATGCCTGCTCTGGGGCTCTTCCCCTGCTTTGCATCCCTGTTGTGTCAACACTGTTTGATGCTGCTGGGGGAAGAGGGCAAGGGTCAATTCTTTTACTGATGAGATGTGGCTGTTGGCTCCTCAAGATTAGGTTAGACTGAAGTCAGGAGCATGCAGGAAGGTAAAATTCCCACCTCTAACCCGTGCACCTTCTCATCCTACAGGGATGGGTGTGCTCAAACTGAAGAAATCAGCAACACAACCTGCTTCACTGGTGTGTGGAAAAGACAAATTGGGGAGGGGAACATTTGAAAACACTGCCTCTTGCAGAGGCCCAGCACCTTCCTCGCTCACCTCAGGCTGATCTGCCTAAAAGCCTGCAGTGAGAAATGGTGTCACACCCTTGCTTCTCCCACCTCACTCTTCATATCCAACAGCATTCTAAATGTGTCAGAAATTGTACAAAGAAAGTATTCTCCATTGATTGGCATAATCCATAGACAAAGAAGAATCTGTGTGAGAATAATTTGATCACAAAGTATCGATGCAGCGATCATTTTTGGCTCTGGGTTTGGGCAGCCCCTGTCAGTGAAGGGTCCTGATTTGGGACTGAGGCCTCCAGATAATATGGATGAGTGCTGCCTGGCCTCCTGCAGCAGCACAGTAGCTTTTCAGGAGATAAAGGGAATAGGAAAAAGGCTTCTCAGAAACCAGCTGCTAGAGGATTGTTTTTAGGTAGCTGGCAATGAGCAGTCCAGATATCAGCTGACAAATATTTACTGCAGAAATTCCAAGAGTTAAAAGCTCATTCCTCTTAAGTAGCTGGACATGATATTTCTTCTGATTTCTTCTTCTCATATGCTATCACTTCACCTGCATAAAAGATATCATGGGAATTTTAGCAGCCTTAACCTCTTGTCTCCCCACAGCTCTACCCCAGGTAGGAGTTGACCTTTGCTAAGTGTTAGAGCTGCCTTTAATGAGAGAGGATGTGTGTTGTATATAGATCTTTCTGAAAATCCATGAAAAAAGGCTGTTGCCCAGTAACATATGGTCCAATTCACCTTCTTTTGCTCATGATGAGGAACATCCACCCTTTCAGGTGGTCCTCTTGCTTGCTCCCTCTTTCCTGAGGAAATAAACATGACATAACATGGATGAAGGTGTAAGGCAGGGCAGGAGGCTCTGTGGATGGCTCCTCCATGGGAGAGCAACCACAGGGCTCTTCAGCAGACCTGGTTTCACTGAGTAGCTGATTTTCCTGGGATTTTCCTGCAGTCATCTCTGCTGTACAATGACATATGAGGCAGACACTTGACCTACGCCTGCTATTTAATTAAATGCGCTTCTCCACCTTTTTTCTTTGTGTCCGTGTCGTGATCCATGTAAGGATAGACAAAATACAGTGTTGTTAATAGGCAAAACTTATGAAGCTTAAATGGAAGATTTGGCTGGGTGTCTTTAATTAAATGGGCATTAATACTATGCAACATCCTAACTCTGAACGTGAAGGCATTAAAATAATTAACTGGTTTAATCTAGGTTTAAGAGGCTTGAAAAATAGGTTGAAAATAGGTGCCGGTGTGACAGTATATCCCTGTGAAGGTGACCTTAATTCTAGACACTGGAGCAGCTGCAGCATGCTGGTACATGGGGACATGTGAGTACCTGGCTGTGGCACCAGGATGGTGGGTGCTGACACAGGAGAAAACAGCAGCTGTTTAATCTTATATACAATTAATCTAAGTAGCAAATATGGTGAAAATTATTCAAATGGCTAGAATATTGTTCATGTCTCACAGCATAAGACTGGTTACAGATTTAGGACTCTCTTCGGGGTGGCCTTTAGCCATAAGTGTGGGAAGACATCTTGTCAAAATGATATTTTGTTCAGACCTTGTAAATAAGACAAAAATGCTGATAAATGACCGATCTTTGTATGCTGACAATCACATGATGTCACAAGAAATTCCTGTCCCTCTCACTTAGGAAACAACCACTGCTTTTCCTGTGTGTTGGCTCTTGACACCAAACCCCAGTTCCAGAAGGAAACCAAACGATCCAGCTGTAAACAGACTCTTGCCACAGAAACCATGCTCAGGAGAAGCATCTCATTTATGCTTGCTTGATAAATTTATTATCTATTGATACCCCACAGTAACAAAGGTTTTGGTGAGTTTAACACACGTGTTGTGTAAAAAGTAGAGCTGCTACGAAACTGATATGGAAAATTATAATTAAAAGCAATTTTTTTTTTTTTTTTTTATTTTTGACATTTTGTTCAAACAATCTTGGGATCTGCCAACATTGCCGAGTAGTGCAGCATAACAGGAGGAGATTTGAAGAATAGAACAGCTGGTCCAATGATGTCCATTCTGCACAAGTGTGATGAGTGAATTTTCTACAAGCTCTAGTCTGTTCCTATGGTTTGCATGCTTTAGGTGGGTGCCTGAAGAGCATCTTTTGGTGAGCTGAAGTTATTTCTTCAGAGATCACAAATGAAAGGAAGCATAAAGAAAGCACATCAGGTGCTGCCCCCAAAGCTCTGGGCACCACTCTAGAAGAAACTGAATCCACTAAAAGAAGCAATTACCATGAGTGACTAGACTTTGGTGTTAACACCCACTGAGCATATGCATTTTAGGCCTTCTGGACAAAACTGACCCTTTGTTTATCAATCTAAACAGAGCAACAAAAAGAACAAACAAAGGCATTTCATTTTAGCTTCCTCCCTGAAGAGGGCTGTCAGCATCACGTGTCTGTTCAGGCTGGAAGGTCATCAGTGAACAGTCTGATCCACCAATTTTTTACATGGAAATTTAAATTCTGTGTAAATTAAATTGTGTCCATGCAAATCACCCTGCTGTTAGACAACAAATCCTAAATTATAGTAAATAACAACAGCCGTTAATGCCTGGGAGATCTGATCACCCTGTGATCACTCTGGGATGCAAGAAATTCAAAAAGAAGGCAAGGAAAGGAGAGGAAAGTGCACCTCTAAATCCTGTGGTGATCTCAATTGCCCAGAGTACAGTGGCAATCTGCAGGATTTTTGTCTTTATTTATCAGACTGCATAATCTAATTATCTCTCGTTAGTCCAAAGCTGATTATTTCATTTATCTTTGTATATGTGACAACAAAAGGCTCTCTTTAATTAAGCAGATCAGCAATTAGCTGTTGTTTTATAGGCAGTTTTAACCATCCCTGTACAAGTAGCATGCAGCATGATTGCAATCAGATGCTTAGGGAAGAATTGTAGATGAGGACATTTTGATTTACAGCCCCATTTAGTTTAAAGCTGCACTGGCAAGTCTAACTCCAAAAGCAAAGGCTTATGAGATATGGCCAAGGTGCCAAGCATGCTCAATGGAACAAAGCATAACTGAGACAAGATCTGCCACGGAAATGCAGTTAGATCTGCAGAGGAGCCTTTGTGGGCTGACCCTGAAGGACATGGGAGCTCTGCTTCAAACAGCATTTTTCTACTCTTTACAGTGGAGGAGACTCACATCCAGACTCCTCTGTGAAACAGCAACAGGCAGGATTGGATGTACAGCAATCAAGGGAGGCTGTGGTTAATTAAAATAAGAAAATGACCTTCTGTTTGTGATGATGCTGTTGACAGCAGTGGATATTGCAGAAAATGTGAGAACAACTTAATTTGGCTTGTGAATTCTCCAAAAATCAGAGGAACCAAAACCACTAGAACCTGAGTATCCTCTCAAGAACCTTTGGATGAATTCCCAGTCCCAGTTTCCTTTATCTCCTCTTAAAAAGTCATCTCCTTCCTTGGGGCTGGTACTGGGGCAGGAATCACCACTAATCCCTACTTTTCAGTCCTGCACTACAGATACCACAATTGTGTGAAAATGTCAAAGCAATTTTTTTAACCTTTCCAAATTTCTGCAATAGTTTCATCAGCAAAAAAAAAAAAAAAAAGTCCTGCATCCAGATAAATGTGTGTCCATATGCAGAGAAAAACTAAGCAGTAAAAAAAATTCCTTACAATAATTTATGAACACCTAATAAGTTTTAATTTTAAGATGTAAGTGCTGAGATAAGCACAAAGAAATTAAGTTGGATGTCCCTGAGAGCACAGAAAGAAGAACGGATTGGAATGCAAATCTCCACACAAACTCATACTGGTAAGCGTGGGTATTGTCCATTACTTGAGAGTAGCTCAATTTAAATAATCAATTTGCAAGAGAAAACTGCTGGTGCATTTAATATACTGAACTTCCCCCACTGGACTGTGCTTGTGACCTGCTCTGCTTAAAATATGGAGAAATGGGATTAAATAAAACAGAACAGAACAGCTGCTCCTTTTTAACTTCATTCTGCATATGCAATTTCTTATTTTTCAAAAATGAACTGGAATATTATGTTTTCTTGTGCTGATACAATTTTCAAAATACATTTGTCTTACTTTTTGAAAGACAATTCTTTTAAATGCTTTCTGCCCTTACTTTTGGATGGAAACATGACTTTTTAAAAATAGGAATATTCCAGTTAAATGCATGAGGAGCTCTTAAAACTACAAGGAGCTACTGGAAACTTTGGCAGGGTAGGCTTGGAGCAGCACAGTGTTATGAGGCTGCTCACCCGCTGGTAATTGGCAATTAAGGCTGGTATAAAAGGCTAATGGCAATTCTCTTCTGCTTGGAGAGTCAGAGGTAGGAATCCAGCCTGAACAAACTGAAGACATCTGTGAAACTCCCTGAAGTGAGTCATGAAAAGGACATAACCTCTCAAGTGCCTGCCATGAATTTTAAGGGCAGAGTCCCTAAAAACACACATGAAAACCATGAGAAATCTAGGGCATCTTATTGTGCAGAGGGAATTATTGTGGATTTGAAGGAACCAGGATGCAGCAGTCTTCATATAAATATGCAGAACCAGAAGCTGGGTGCAGACAGCTCCTGGAGTCCTGGTGCAATCCCTCCCTTGACTAGGAATGTCACTGGGAGACTTGGGTGACCCTTTCTGTACATGCTTTTATTTAGAAGAAATAAAATCCACCCACTAGCACTGGTATCAACACTAATCTTGGGGACAGAAAAGGTTGAAAAAGACTGGTAAAACATATGCTAGAAGTTATTCCTGAGTGACTACTGAATAAACAGCCTGGTGAATAGGTAAAGGCCTTTTACTGTATTTCTTTTTCCTTTGTATTCTGTATTCTGTGTATTCTGATGAAAACACATCTGTAGACATGGTAGTAGAGCCAAACCCATTCTTTCTCTTATCTAATAGGGTCTTAAAATGAGAAAAATTAGTCTTCCTCTGGGCATATTCTGAGAATGTCTAGTAAGTACACTGAGAAGAAGGAAAATAAGATTAGAAAGCAAATATAATAGATATTTGGGTTATTTATTCTCTGTGAGAGACTAGTGGAGCATCAGGCAGGCTGGACAGCCTGCAAACTCCCAGGAATGGTGACAGCAGTTAGGGCCAGGGCTGTGTCACCTCAGAGCCATGGACCCCACAGTGGCAGCATCGTTAAAACTCAGGTCAGAATGACTGTCCTGTCTCAGAGGGTTTGTGACATATCCAACTGCCCCCAGACACTCCCCAGAGGGAGCAAAACACCCCTCACCCAGACTCTGGACCCCTCCATGGAAAGGTGCCAGAGACCATGGTAAGTGTGTGCTCTTACCTCCTTAGGTGGGGTTTTCCTTTATTGCACTATAAAATATTGGTCAATATTCACACAAAACCCCCAAACTGAAATATGAAGTCAAAATGAACTCAAACTCATCAACCACAATAACAGCTTTAAATGATGTTAGAAGCAGAGGCAGCAGGTTGAACCAAGGATCCCAACAGCCAAAGTCAATGCTGTACAGCAAGAGGAACAAGGACAGAACCCACTCCTATTGCACAAACTGGAACAAAAAGCTTTGAATTGTGTCAGATCTCAACGGACACCTTGGAATGGAAATCTGGGATGTATCGTGTCTGTTGCCCAGCCTTTCACTCCCCTGGTTTTGGCTTCTAAGTCAAGGAGGTGAAAGCAAAACCAGGAGTCAACCCAGTGGTCTGGGATTACTGAGGACAGATCCTGCCTTGCCTGGAGCTACTCTTCAGCTGCCCTGGAAGGAATCCCTTGGTCCATACTCAGCCACTCCACAAACCCATGGCTCCTGCACCTTGCTACAGTAGAGGGAAAACTACATTGAAAACAATTTTCAGAGCAAGTTACTGCCTAAGAATAGAGATATTCATCTGAAGGGAGATGGTCTGACTGTAGATTTCTTGAGGTAAATTATTTTATTCATAGAATGACATCACCAGTTAACTAATTTTCTGAAGTCTGGCTACCCCTCACATTTAGCTTCTGACCATTTGCTGCTTTATGTCTTTGATGCACTTCCATCTCATAAATTGCAAATGAGGAACCTTTTTTGAAGTATGTGAATTTCACTTAATATTATTCTAGTCCACCAGGAATGTGAAGATGAACCAAAATTTGACTCCCAACAGAGAGTTGTCCCAGCTGGATTACAGCCACATGTTTCTCACTGCTACATTTACATTTTCTAATTCATGCTGGCCCTCAGCAATAAGCAAACAAACAATTGAATTGGCTAACAGAGTGAGGATAGTTTAATGTTTGAGGGTTTTTTTTCTGAAAAAAAGATCAAATGATTAGGTAAATTGGCCTTTTTTTCTGATAAAGGTGTTTTGCTGCACATACATTTTACAACCTGAAAAACCTCTTGCAATATGCAAGAAGAAGAGTTTGAGAGTTAGGGCTTTACATTTATGCATTTGAAATATTGCAGGCAACTCCTCTGCTTTTCATTTTGCAGAGGAAGAGGCGGTCCTTTTACGATATTTAGGCTGAAGTAAAATATTGGCAGAATGGGAAAAGAACCCAGATTTCTTTCTCTGCATTCCTTTCTCTCCTTCCTTCAACTTTTAGGTCCGAATTTCATCATAAAAATAAGATCCTTACAGAAACCAAACACACATGGCACTGATGTGTTTTGGCCTTTCCCCTGGCACGTGAATCCATCCAGAGCCACCCGCAGGGAATGATGGCTCAGTGTGGGAGCATGGCCAGGCCCTGCCTCCTCCTGCTCTCCTGACAAATCTGGATAAGCCAACAGACAAACCTGGGAGGGTTTAGTGGCCACTTGATCCTCACGGATAGGCCCAGGCAGATGAGACAGTCACAGGTCATGGTACGTGGTCAGGGAATAACTTTTGCCCTCATCAGTTGGCCCAAATTTACTCCATGGAGCCTTATGAGTTCTACTTCAGTGGAAAATACTTACTTTACCCAACATCACATCCATGTTTAATCTGGATTTCATGTATGTTTTGTTTGCAGTTTAAGGGTGTTTGAAAAGCAGGTAGTTTCCACAAAGAGTTATTTTTAGGGAGCATATGGGACTTCAAAACAGGTAAGAATTACACCACCCTCATTTTTTCCTTCTGTTCATGCCCTCCCTACTCCCCAATTACAAACATCCGTATATGAAAAACTCAAGGCCCTTGCAAAACTCCTGCTTTAGAGAAAAACTTGTCAGCTTATCACTGTGGGAAGAGAAAAAATGTCTGCTGTGAATTGGAGAGGAAAATAAACCCCTGACTATCAGCCAGTTGTCCTTTAAAAATCATGTCTCACTCTGCATTTTTTCGGACAAGCCCCAGAACAAATGATGACTCACTTCTGCACAGTTATTTAGATTTTTCTAAGGCTTTCCTAGCTTTCTTTTTCCATACAGGTTGATCAACATATGTAGAAACTAGTTTTTTCTGTAGGAACTAAAATTTTTGGATGGATCATTCTTCAGACTGTGGAAGGGGAAAATAGGAAAAAGCAACATACTGTAGAAATCTACTTCCATGCAAGGCAAAATCTTTAAGATTTTGTATTTCTATTCACAAAATAATGATTTCTTTTTTCTAGAACTGATATGAGATCACTACTGACACCGCCTGTAATGATTTCCAACTCCTATATCTGTAAGCTGAGCAACATGTTCTGCCCTGTGATAGCTCCTGCTGCCAAAAACCACACACCAAAACAGCTGTCCCTCCAGTTAATCATTATTCATATGGTCAAACAGAAAATCTAGAGCAAAATGTCTGGATAACTATGACATGGCCCAAATGAGCTCAAGTTAAAGACAGTATTAACAACAGTCAACTGAAAATTTGCCTTCTGTATTTCAACTGCCCTTCAGGTACAGGAGAATTTTTCTCAGCAGGGCAGAGTCTTCTGACAATGTCTCAATGAAGCCAGAAAAATGTGTGCAGAGACAGACAAACACATCAGAGTAGGAGAACGCCCTGAAATGAGACCTGAAGAGCTAAAGAGCAAAGACATAAAGTGTCTACAAAACTGTTAAAGTAAACCTCATTTAGTTTGGCATATTTAGCTGAACTGGAATTTTGAGGAGCACTGTGGTTCTTGTAAAAAGCAGGTCCTGCTTATGAAGGGATTGACCTTCTCAATCATACAGGCCTGGGTTTTCCACTGTGCTTAAACATCTGGAGAAGGAGTTATCAAAAACTTCCTGAGCAGAGCTGAAAATCTTGCCTACACTTCACCTTCAGATTCTCAAAACTGCATTTTCATTGAAAACAGTGAGGAAGAACCATCACCCATCTCATTTCTGGATGCTGTTTCCTTACCACAAAGGCCTATTGAACAAATCAGCCCCCTTTGCCCATTTTTCAGAGCCCTACATGGGAAAGCAAAGATTCAAATGTTTCCTATCAGCATCACCTGTGTCCAGCTTATTCCCCTGGCTGGAATAATGCCCTGCTGGCCAGAAGCTGGTTTATTCCCAAGGAGAAAGGACAGATGTAAGTGCTTTTGAGAGGGCTGGGACATGACAGCATGTTAATGTGATGACCCTCAAGTGGGTGAATACATTGCCAGGTATCACACAGATTAATTCTGATTCTTCCACCTCTGTTTTTAAACTCAGATTTGGAAAAGCCACCCTTTTCTGTGGTGAGAAGGTAATTAAAGCTCCACTCCTCCAACCTTGCCATCTCCTGAAAGCTAAGGAAACAAAGAGCAGGGAGTGGTTGTGTGATATAAACTTGCACTAAATTTGGGTTACAGCAAACCACTATAAATTAATGTAAATAAAAACCCCCAGCTTTCATGCATAATTACACAACTCAGACAGGTGGGGTGCTCTAAGGAAAGAAAATGTGAGCTCATTTGTATTTATGGCTAGTAAAAATACAGCAAAACTTGCTCTCCTCCAGACACTTAAAATGTATGTAAAATTTAAATGTACAATTCACCCTAGGTCTTAGGAGACAGTACTGTAACATCTTAAGTATGCATATTTTCTTTAGGAAACTCCAGATTAACTGAATTAAAATAGTTCTAAATTAATTCCTTCTAAATTTGCCTTAACTGTTATGAAAACCCTGAGCTGTATTTAATAGCAATCAGATGTTGAGAGTCCTAAACCTAAAAATCAGAGATTTCATTATGGGAAGTGCTATATAGCAATACTGAAAAATCCAACCATCTTAATTGTATGAGCTATTACCTTAACTTACAAAGCATTTTGTGTAATCTGTCTGTTCCTCTCTTGCATCTCCCAAAAGACAGCCATAAATACACAGAGCTGGAGCATTCACGTGAATGGTGTGTTTCTCAACCATGTACTTCCTTAGAAATTGTATATTTTGTATTATTGTGAAGTGCATCCTCATAGAAACTCCGTAGTTTATTGATTCAATTGAATTGTGCAAGACTGAAATTCTAAACCGTGCTTTTTGCATTGATCCTTAAATCGTATCATTAAAACAGAACTCGACGATGTTTTGAATACACCGATCCCAATCATTTCATTGCTTGTGAGGTTTCATTGCGGCACCGGTGACTAACAGCGCCTGAAGAAAAAAAATAAAAATCTTCCTCTGAAACACAATTGTGTCCAAACCATTCGAAAGGTACAGAAACCAATTACAGTAAAATTCTGTGTTCTCAATCAGGCTCCATGAAAAACATTCCAGCACGGAGAGATGCTGGGTTATTTATTGTGGGAAGTTACTGAACGCTTAACTATGCAGATGAAATCTCCTCATTCTTTTATACAAGGCAGCAGAATAAATAACTTAACAGCTCACAGTTCCCAAGGTGGACTTGTTAATCGGTCCAATATTGTTCTAATTCTCCTCGTTGCTAACTGAATTGGAGCATGTAACTGGATAAAATGTGTCTTTAGATACCATGTACTTATTCCGATTACTATTTGCTTGATTGATGACTTTCTGATTTTTTGAAACAATGCCAGCACAGTGGCCTCTTGGTAGCTGAACACATGACTGCTGTTTGTTGTGCTTTGGGGGGACTGCAATGCGAGGTCTGGCTCAGTCATTTTTAAAATCAATACTTGCTCTCTGAGCACGGGATAATTTAGAGAACATAATTCAGAATTCTACCTTTCAGCATGTATCCTCCATCAAAGGAGGATTTTTGTCCAGAGTCAGCACAAAGGCTATATGACCCAAGAATGCACAGATAAGGTTAAAAAAGAGAGGGAAAGTACATATTTTTTTTCCAAACCAAAGCATCACTAGCCACATGTGTAGATAAATATGTCTTTTATGTATGTGCACTTATAGCATATGTGTACCTCCATAAATACAATCTGGATGCTTTGAATAGATTTCAGGTTTTGCCTACTCTGATGTGGTTTGGTGTTTTTCCTCCTGTTTTGACCATTTGTGTACTACCTCACACTTTTTAAGGCAAGGTCATGCTTCCCTACAAAGAGTGAAATAAATGGCTGAAAATGGGACCTGCAAAGTGTCTGATCAGCTGGTGTTCAGTTTTCCTAATGCTGGAGCTCTGGAAATGATGAACACCAAATAATTTCCTCCACGGGTATTAGTGGTGCTCTGCTCTCAGCAGCAGTGATTTGAACTGAATCTGCATTAAGGCAGTGCAGTTCTGCACATGTAAATGGAGACTAACAGATCCTTGTCAGGCCTACTGTTCCTTGGGTATTGAATGAACTCCAGTGTTGTGGATTCTGATCCTTTTGGATTACTTTTTACATCTTAACATTCAGACTCAGGGTTATAACTCCATTTTGCCTTCCATATCCCTTCCATTAATGAAAAGCTCCAGTTGTCCAGCTTCTTTGAACCTCAACAGTATTCTGAATTATCTCTCTGCTGTTGAAATATAAAGTTCTCTTTGCCCTTTTGCTTCCTGCTTCCTCCATCCCCCTCTGAGCTGAGCACCCAGAGTTTCCTATTTCCCATGCAGCACCCCAGACATATTTCTACACCCATATCAAGATTTCCTTCTCTCCTCCCGTATCAGAAAACTTTCACTCCTCTTATGATTTGACAGATGCTGCTGAAGACAAGAGCCTTGTTCATATACAAAATGTGCTTAATTTGCTTTTGAATTCTGAATGTATTTTAACTTCTCAATACAGAAAAGCTCAGGCACAATCCCTCTGCCCAGTCTCTCCCCAGCTTAGAGGACTGGGAGTCCCTCTACACATTCTTATTTTCATTCTATTTTTGCTTCTATCTCCTTCAAAAGGGGAAACTTCCAGGTATATCTAAACAAAACTCACTTGCTTCTCTTCACTGTCACAGCATCCTGAGCAAAGAAGGAGGTGTCACAAAAAGCACAAAGCAGTCTAATTCCTAGCCAATGACAGTATTATGAGAAGTGGTACTCAAAATGTCTGGAGGTCTTGGGGAATAAAGGCTGATGCCTCACTTCAGGGTATTATTTTCAAACATCTTGTCCTCATCCTCATCCAGATTTCTTACAAGGAAAATATTTGCTTTAATGCTTTGCAACACTCATTTTGAATTCTACTCATAAAGCCATAGATGGCAGCAACTTAGCTTTAGCAAGTTGAGTTTGCTAATCAGTCTCCTTTTTTGTATGCTTCTTTTGATAGGAATTGAATTAAATATAACAAAAAACAGTGGAGAAGAGTGACAAAAATGGACAAAAAAATTCCAACCCTCTAAAGACTAATGAAAACCTGTAAATTTTTTTTACTTCCTTATTTATTTTCATTTGATGAGACCTCAGTTATTCGAGTATGGACCAAGAAAATAAAATTCACTCAGGATAGAAAACTTTCAAACCCTGCATTCATTATAATTTTTTATGAGGATTATTGGTGCTGTTTTGTTCTATACACTTTGCTGGATGCCCATAACAGCAGCTGCAGCAGCAGAGCTCTGCAAAGCAGTTTCTTTCAACTTTTTCCACAGCTTTCCCAAAAGGTCATCCTTTGGGGCTGGAATTTCTTGTGTCTGTAAGTCAGTTTTACACAGGAGATTTAAACCTTATTTCTTTTATTTAATTAGGAGTTAAAATATATTTCTTCTGGTTTTTTTAGGGAAATCCTTGTTATTCTTTTTGAGCATCAAGGTAGTTCATCAAAATTTGCCTTTTCCAAATCATTGGACCCAAGGTTTGTATTTTGGGTAAATAACTTCCCAGGCTTGGTTGATATTTTCTGTAACAAGACCTGCAGACTCCAACCCAGCCAAACCTCAGAATAAAACTGGTGAAATAGAAGAACAGAAGGAAGGTACTGACTGAACCCAGAGAAAAGAGTTTAAAGCACCCATTTCCATGACACTGAGACTTCCTTCTCATTCACTTGGCCTCTTGGATGCCCTTGGTGGCCTCTCAGGTGACATTTGCTCTCTTTCCCCACAGGAGAAAAGGTGAGTGTTGAGCACAGCTTGGCTTTTACAATGCATAGGAACTTTTACAAATGCAGGGCAGGGGAGAAATCCCATGTTTTGTTACAATTGTCCACCAGGATACCTGTCTTTTAAAATCAAGCTGACAGAGTTTTCTGCTCTTCATCTGTCCTAGAGAAAAGCAACAGCAACAAGGAAGCCTCCCACCTCATTGCTCATTATCTCTTGTTTCTGTTGTGTTATGACACAAAAACTCTAGTTCTATTGCAACAGCTTGAAAAAATTACTGAAGGTTTTCCTGTGCTCAGTATGTACATTGATAAATAAAGCAAATAAAGCACAGGAAGGAAAAGTGGAGGACCAGGAAGAAGCCCAAGTTCTCAGCTTTGCACCTGAGGACACCTGGGTGGTTATGGGACAGGAATAGAGGGTGATAAATGTTCTGTGTCAGCCCCAACAGGAAGGGAAACAGGAGCATGCACTGGAAACCTGTGATAATTCCTTCTGGTTTTAGCAGAAATACATAGGAAAAATAACTGCATGTAGATATACATGCAAGGAGTGTGACAAAAGCCTTAGATTTTGTGTTCTTGGCCCTTATTTATGAGTACAAATCTTGATACCTTCACACCCAATTTCTCAGCAAAGGAAAAAATACAGACATGTACCTGCAGCATAATTTTCTGTCTTCAAGCTATAAGCACAAATTATATGACAGAAAGATGGGGAAATGGCAGGGTTTTGACAAGATTTTATTTAGAATATATATGATTATGAACATGTAATTTGGAGTCAGAAATTACCTCATTTGGGAGAAATAACACCTCTGGCTTCGCTGAACATAAAACAAAGGGTTTGCCATGGGGGCTTCACCAAAAGACTTCTTTAGGAAAAACAGTATATTTAATAGCAGATTTACTGCAAATACTGCAATATTTAATTTAAGATATTTTTAAAAACCTCCACAATTAGGTATCATAAAAAAAAATCTGTATCATAATTCTAGACTACATACACAACTACTTTTGCTCTGTTTATGTTGGCAAATCAATAATTATGAGAACAAAGACTGTAAAAGCTGGCATTTCTTCATCCTCCTTCACATTGCTTATTTTTTCCAATTTTAGCCCATGCCATTTACTTCCTGTGGCACAGGCAGCTGAACTGCTCATTCAGCTTATCCAACGAGCCCAGACAGAATGTTTACTTATGTTTATTTATGTTTATTTATGTTTATTTATGCTTATTCAATGAGCCTGCAAGCAAACCTTCCTTTGCCAAACTGTCCTTATCTCCTCTCTCATCAGAGCTCTCAATTTGCAGATATATCCCAATAAATTTTAAATGCCTAATTCTAACATTTAAGGGGCATCACCTCGGGCTACCAGCACAGAGCTGTTCTCACACTCCTGCTGGTTGCATCCAGAAGGATCTGGGAGCAGACTGTGTGCTGTGACTTTCTTGACAGTAGAGCTAACATTTTCCAAAGTAATCACCAGTACTGGCTATGTCAGTCTGATTTTTTATCTTGAGCTAATGACAGACCAATTATTGTCAGGTTTCTTGGAATTATGAACAGGACACTGAGGTTTTTGCTTTCAGAGTGTACTTTTGAAGCTAGTTCTGGCAAATGCCAAGAGTGTCTTGTAGTTGCCCAGTGGCCTGCAGCACATGAAAAAATAGCAGTGATACAGTCCAGCACTAATGCAGTCAGCTTGGTATTTTATGCCACATTTCAGGAACACCAAAATCCCAATCAAACATAAAATACTGTAAAAAAAATTCCTAGCTAGGGATGTTTTGGCAGAATGAACTCCCCTGGCATGTACAGGACAGGATTCTGTGAATTACTCAGTGAGTGCTCATTGAATCTGGGTACAAGTCATTGCTCTCTGCTGTGAAAATAGGAGTAGGTAGGATAAGTCTTAAAAAAGAGAAGAGCAGGCTGTTAATGTGTAAATGGATATTATTTCAAGAGTGTCTTTGGACTTGCTGTGCTCCAGATTTTGGGTCTGGAACACAGACAGTCCTCAGGAGAGTATTGGTATCTGCACATCCATGAAATTGGAGAATCCAGTCCTAGCTTTTAAAAGAGCCAGTGATAATAAAGCCCTGACATCCTTGAGTTCATCTTCAAAGTCAAGAAACAGAAGAGGATGCACGTTTTGCTTATATGATTTTCCTTTAGTGCTGTAGATTAAATTGTACCTGTCTCTGGACCAAAATGCTTCTGAGCCTTGATTCTTATAAATTTGGTTTTGAGCCATGTGTCTTTAGACCTCTCTTAGGAGCAGATTCACAATCTAAATACATGAGTTATTCATGAAAGGAATGCATGTATTAGAATAATTTTATCACTTTTTCCTGGTCAGATGAAATATTGCTGTAAAACGTTGGTTTTCCTGCCAAATTTCCCAATGAAATTCCTTCACAAAAATAAACTCTGCAGGAATTGCAATACTTTTATAAAAAGTCATGACCCCTTTGAAGAATTCATTTCTTTAACACTCTCTTTTTCATTAGAATTGTTTTCCTTTAAGTAATTTCATAATTCTCTGTTAATGAGCAAGTGAGGAGTGTTTTGGACCAGATAGCATGTGATGTCTAAAGCACCAATCACTCCCCTAGACCTGCTATCTCTCAAACCACCTGCTAATCATAACAATTGCTAATTTGAGACCTTTTAGCCATTTCTGGTGTCAGTGACAACGCCATGTAGCCTGCAATGGCCATTTGGCCACTCTTCCCACCCACCTCAGCAACTGCCGCTGCTGCTGCCCATTTTGGGCTCTATTGTTCTCCTGCCTCTCCTGACCACAAGCAATTCCTCCTCTCCTAATCTCGGGGGAATCTCTGCCTTCACAATGGGGGCAGGGCCACTTGCTTTGTGAGCAAGATAATCTTTTATAGAATTGTTCTCACACACTCCCCATCCTGTTCAGATTCTTTCTGCCTCCGAAAGGCAGATAAACAGCAATGGGGAGGTTTAAAAAGCCAATAGGAAGTGTTAACTATCTCTGCTTACTGCTACCCTTGTTGAGATGCACTTAAAAATGCATATAGATACGGCTAAATTGGGACAAAACTGTAATCATTATAATTGTACTCTCTCTAATATTAAAGTGTCTTGAATACAGTGGCAATCTGCTGACAGATAAACTGTTCAATGGATTTGGATTTTATCAATACCTATGTGTAAAAACCATAGTGATGGAGCAAGTGCTTCCCACAGTATTTCAAAAGAGAGGAAAAATCTAGGGTGATCAGTTAAGGGAAGCAGAACTGACAGCCCCTGTGCTCAGCATGGTATCTCCCTGCCTTATGGATGCTCCTCTGCCCCAGCCCACTCTGAATAGAAAGCAAAATTTACTTCATTTCCCAGTCTGAATTGCTGAAGCATGACTTTGTGCTAGGCTTTATGTTTAAGTCTTCCACTCTGAAGGATTTAAAGCTACTCATTTTATTACAAAGCAGGTCGCAGAAGAGGGAAAAAAAAAAATAAAAATAAGGCAGATTGTACCGACCAATTGCTTTCACTAGGGCACCTGTAAATATTACTGTACCCCACACAACAGTGAATAAATGCATAGAAAGAAAGTGTCCTGTTGCCCGTGACACCGATAACAATTTTAGGTATTTCTTCCACCTTTCAAAATTGCTTTTCTGATTTATTTCCAATACTTTCCCTGAGCAGAGTATAAAATTCCCTGCAAAACCTGCATCACGCACGCATTTCTTCTTGACAATGTTCACCACTAACAGAGCAGGGAAAAGGCTCGCTGAAATCTCAGCACTGTCATTACTCCGTCCTGCTGGACGCTCTCCTCCTCCTCCTGCTGCTCCCTGCGCTCATCCCGCGCCGAGGGCTCCCTCTAGTCCCTGCTGCCAGCACAGCAGGGGCCGGATCGATACCCGAGCCCGCAGCTGCCCCTGCCCGAGCCTCAGCACCGCCCGAGCAGCGCCAGCCACCGGGAACTCCCTCCCTCCCTCCATCCATCCATCCCTCCATCCATCCATCCATGCATCCATCCATCCATCCATCCA
>VZTZ01051050.1:478185-525046 GCA_013400955.1 Drymodes brunneopygia
TCCATCCATCCATCCATCCATCCATCCCTTCATCCCTCCATCCATCCCTTCATCCCCTCCACTGGAACTGCACAGCCCCACACAGACCTCACTGTTCTGTGGAACACGGATGCTATAAAGATTTTGGAATATCTCCTGACACAAGTGCTGGACACTGAGGATGTGAACCCCAAATCTGCCATGTCTGTGTGTCCCCTGGGCCTGAGGCTGCTGCCCCGGTGGGCACAGGGCTGGCACTCAGCAGCCAGGGCTGGAGTCACTTAGTGCTTTGTTGTACTGCTGCCTTTCATTACTCTCTGCTTCAGCCAGGTGGTGAGGGCCACGCTCTGAAAAGCTCCCTGGGGTCCATGTTGTCTAATAAGTATGGATGTTGCCCGAGGCAGTTGGTGAGGTCCCTGTATCTAAGGCCCAACAAACTCAGCTTTGCAATGATTGGCAGATTTGGGGTTGAAGCGTGGCTGCTGACATGACATCGTAATTCATTACACAGTGCTCTTTAACGTGTAAATTACCTGAGATATTACCAGTATTTTGCTTTTAACCCTCATCTGCTTGTACCTAATTTTGTTCTGCAGCTGTGTGGGCTGACTCTGGTGAGGCTTTACTGATGCAG
This sequence comes from Drymodes brunneopygia, assembly GCA_013400955.1. NCBI lineage: Eukaryota > Metazoa > Chordata > Aves > Passeriformes > Petroicidae > Drymodes > Drymodes brunneopygia. The sequence goes on from VZTZ01051050.1 coordinate 478,799, forward strand.
GACAAATGCAGGGGAAGCCCTAAGCTGCATGTTTTGTTACATGTTTTTTCTGTAAAACACAGTGTGGTAAAAAATTTCAACAGTTTCAGTCAAGTTCAACAAAATGTTACAGCTATGACATGAATGTCAGACCTCAAACCTGGTATTTAATCACTTTGTTCAAAAGGAGCATTTTTGCAGTGGTTTCTACAAAGCAGCAAACTGCAAGCACCTCACAGTCACAAAAAAAAGCCTTTTTCAGCACAATCATCAATCTATTCCCACACCTTTTTATGGCTTCCTCTGCCAATGTCTGTGCAGATAGGGAGTTGCAGATATCTCTGTTTATATAAACATAGCTCTGCACACAGACCAGGACCAACAGTGCTCCCCTTGCTCACTGCCACAGCCTACCCATAGAACAAGCGAGAAAGCAAAACTAAGTCTATCAAATGTTAGCTGATGTAGAGTGACAGATATGATTAATTTAATGCTGGGAAAACTGATGAGATATTTTGAATGAATACTTGAGTTTTATTGAAGAATAGCACATTTTCCATAAATTAACATCCCCAAGCCCATCCAAGCTTCGTCCTGGCTCAGTTACAAAGCTTGTCATTAATACATAACATCTGACTCTGACAATAAGCTTTAAAATGGTGTTTGCAATAATGGTTTCAAAGGGTGCTGTCTGTGCTGTTTTGCCCATAGCAGCCTCATGTTGCCCAGTGCACAAATGCTGATGGAAAATGAAAGGCTGGCAGTATGTGTGGGGCAGGCTCCTGACCTCTCTCCCTAGCTGAGAGCTCCTACGCCCTGTAGCATTGGTTTGTAAGATCTGTGTTTTCAAAAATTATTACAAAATAGTTGATATTTATAACTTGTAGCTGCAGATGGATTTTTCAAGACACCCAGTATTAGCCAGCCTGGCAACCATTTAATTCAATGCTGAGTGCTTTGAAAAAATATATCCTGAGAGTGTTGACTGTCCTTGAGTTTCTCTGATGCCAACAGAATCTGGAAGGATTTATAATCCTGTAGAAGGTGGCTAGCAAACTGAAGGATTCAACTCACAAGCCAAAGAAAAATAAAAAGTGTTTCAGGCACTTCTAGAAATCTGCATCACAGCAAACATTTTTTGGCCACCCTCATGATGGTGCAGTACCACTGCCAATTTATACAAACATTTTATCTCAGGCTTCAGCAGGAAGTTTTTGGCCTGGATATGACTGAGTTAGGTCTAAATTTTTCTCTTCCTGCATCATAAATGCATCCTCTGGTCATGTGCACTAGCCTCAGTTCACCTCTTCTTAGTCCTTGTGAAAGATAAAATGAATGCAAACCGTGTTCAGACTTTGTACAACACCTTCACATGGTCCTAGCTGAAAACAGCATGCACAGAGTCAAGTACCAACTCCATCCCCCTCTAAAACAGTGAACATCTTTGCTCTATAGTGAGCAGATGCTTCTGGGATTGCTGCTGTTCATCACAAACTATCTGTTGCAAGAGTTCCAGTACTGGGAAGCCTCAGGAGCTCCAAGAATAAAAATAATACGCTTTAAGATCCAGTTTTAATTTGGATACAGTGAATCATCCACATGTTCCAAGTATTTCAGGCATTTCAATGTAATATGTCAATACAGGATAAAAAAAGTAAGTGGAAGCTTGCCCTGAAACTCAGATATGATTTTTATGTGTCTGGCACATTTTTTCTGTCTGTATTTTAGATTGTATAGATTCTTTTTTTTGCCAATACTAAATATTTGACTGGCTTAATTTCTTTTTTATTCATTACACCTAAACTGATTGCACCAGCAATTTGTTTGGCCATGGTTTGAAAATCACACACAGCATCTCTTTTTACTGCACTTGACTCCATATCAGGGTAAAGTAGCTTTTCATAATCTTGCCTGGGTTAATACAGAAGAGATCCCTCTTGTCCATTTTGAGTGGAAAACCAGCTTTCAGGCTGCTTATGACATGACAGGCCAGTTGCTGCAGAAGCCTATTTCCCCTTCATCTCTGCCCCTTCAAGACAAGTCAAGCCTTGCAAGACACTGAACTCTGTCAGCTCGGACCATGCCAGGTGCTGCAAATGTCTGGGAGCCAAAGCAAAGATTCCCAGCATCACACTGTCAGGAGGGTGAGGGGGAATTTCCCCTTGCCCACAGCTGAAATTCCACGACAACTGATTTTTGTGTGTTACCCCGCATAGAAAACAAATTATTTTTTAGTTACCCAAAGCAGAGTTTTTCATTTTAACCAGCCACATTTGATATTGCTGTGAGGCTGAGGAAGACACTGGAGCTGCAGCAGCTCAATACTGGGTGGTGAGAAGCAGGGAGTTAATCAGTGCTGAGCCAATATTTCGATATAATGTTCTTGGGCTGGGTGCTATTTTTAGCCCCTCTGCCAGCTGTATTCACTGCAGTTCCTGTGGCTGTTTCTAACAGAAGAGGAACAGGATCTCTGGTGACCTGGACAAACTCTTATTCTGGCAGTTTCATCCTCCCTGCTGAAAAAACTTGCATAATGTCTAAGGAATGAAGGTGTTTGTGTTCCTCCTCCAGCAGCACACAGCAAATGCTGTGTGAGGAGCTGGTGCACCTTTCTCCCCCAGGCGTGTGATGCCAGAGGTGATGATCCCACCAGACACATCCCTGGTGGGGGTCCTGCCATGTCCTGCAGCATTTCTGTGCTCCAGGACCCCTGCTGACCTGGGATACTCCTCTGACACATTCCAAGGAACATCCTGCCTGGTGTCCTCTGCATAATTTTAATTATGGACTCCTTGGGAAAGCAACCCCATCTCCTCCTGCACCAGTTCCGCACTGCCAGCACCAGAACAGGACCACATATGCTTTTCAGCTCTTTGCCTTTGCTCAGGGCCCACTGCCTGACCAGGACATGGCGATTCTCTCCTGTGTTTATGAGGGCTTTTGTTTCATCACACACAGACCTGAGCCCGCAAAATTAAATATACCCCTGATGTTTGAATTAAATGTTGCATAAAAGAGGAAACTCCCCATGTTTGTGGGGCTACAAAGCGACAAAGTAAATGTCCCATGGTGTTTTAAGGAAAAATTTTGAGCCTGCAATCTTAGACATTGTTGTTTTAATAATCTGGACTGCATTAAAGTACAGTAGATTATAGACTGGAGCATACCCTTGGCTCCCATATAATCTCACTATCAAATGGTTTTAAACACAAGGACCTTCAAATTTTGCTTTTAAAACATATTATGCCCCAAAACAGGAAAAAAACCACCTGACTGTGGAGTGCTATCTTCCCTTTGCTTTCACCATTTTCCTTTCATGACACAATACAGGCATACAAAAGAAGAAGCTGTACATTCTCTTCCTCCTTCCCTTTTACTGCTAGAACCACTTCTTTTATCTGAAAGATCAGCCACCTAAGGCTCTTTTTCTGCACATAAGTATGTGTGGATTTTTCCTCTGTACTTTGAATGATACCAGTGAATGCTGTGTTCACAGGTACACTGAGTGTAAAGATATATATTTGAGGGTAAAATGCTCTGTAAATCTATCAGTCATCTAAAAAAGGAAAAGATTTAATTGCATTTTAACTGCAGGGGCATTTCATGTGCCTTAACTGTTACAATAAAGAGGAAAACTTTCATTATCAGGTTCTGGGATTCAGCTGTGCATCTTTCCTTAACGCTAATAGGAGACTCTGCTGTTTCTGCCCACCTAACACTGAAAAATTGCTCAATAAAAATTACTTGTCTGGTGCAATTACACTCTCATCTTTTAATTAGCATTCTCTCTAGCAGTTAAGGTGGGCTTTAGAAGCCCAGTAAAGAGATATTTCTTGGCCAAACACAGTCATCTTCTTACCAAGCAGATTGGTTTAGCTTCAGCTTCTCAATGAGCACGGGATCCCAAAAGCATTTCATCCTCATTACTGAGTCACAGTGCTGCTGCTGAAGTGTGAATGTGGATGCTTTGGTCTTCTGGGAAGGGAGAGCTTAATATTGAATAAACAACTATCTGGGGAGAGGGAAAAGAGACTGAAAGGAGCTTCTGGGGCAGAAGAGGGCTGAAGCCAAATATTTTTATTAAGTATCATTTTTCTTTTAAAATGAAATGAACCACTTAAGTGTTTTCTTTGATTTGTATTTGGCTGCCTGAATTATTGTCAGAGAGAGGGAAATGCCTGCAATGCAATCCTGAGTGGTGGAGTACACAGCACATATTAAAAAAGTACCAGAATCCAAAATCCTTAAAAAATCCTTAAAAAGCATAATGAGCACAGAGCAGATTTACTTCTGTGGATCCCTCTCTGACATTAAGTTTGAATCATCTAACAAAACAGAACCACAATTCTGTTTACACTGTATTTTTTTCCCCTCATACTTTCAAAAATTTCAGGCTGAGCAAAACTTTTCTTTTCCTTCCTGGCATTTTGAACAAAAAGCACTTTGGAAAATAGAGTTCTGTCCTAAGCAGCAAGGACAGTGTGGTGGCAGCACAGAGGCAGCCCCTGGGGAGCTGGGTGCAGGCAGCACAGCAGGGCTGGAGCCCAGGGACCAGTCCCTGGGGCTGCTCCAGGGCAAGGACAAGGACTTGTCCTCCTCAGTTCCCACGTGAGGGACTCACCCTGTTTGCACAGGACCTTTGGAGGAGAGGTTTCTATGATCTCACCTTTCAAAACCTTTTACGCTCATATAAATACATGAATCCAGGCAGAGGAATTCCTGTCCCCTCATCCACCTGAAGGTCCTACTTACTGAAAAAATTATTTTCTCCCCTCCCCTGGCCAGATGTATTTTTACAATGCAATGTCCAGAATTGCCATCAGAGTTTTGAAACACATGGGAGCACTTCCATCCTTTACAGTCTTTTTATTATTGAGGAAAAGTATTTATGAGCTGAAGGAGGCACAGTATAAGTCTCAATTTATGATGCAGTTAGAAACACTTACAAAATGTTTCACCAAATAATGACTGGTTGGTTTTTGTTTTATTTCCCACAAATTTTTAATTAACAGCAAATACAGTGGCAAGAAAACAGAATATTTCAATAAATCTTGCTGTAATGAAGAATTTTGAAAGGCCTTTGCTAGAAGTTTTTCTGATTTTTCAATTATAAACAAAGAAATATATCCAAAACCAGATTAAACCAGAGCTGCCATTTTACCACCTAATGTGCCCTTCTAGACCTGAAATCTGCCCCACAGGGCGTTGCTCTGAGTGAGAATCTTTTCCACCAAGTGCCAAGATTGGTTGATGCTGGCAGAGTGAGGTGCTGGAGCAGCCCAGCTGAGGGAAGTGTGGCAGACACTCACATGGAGCTGGACAAGTGGCAAAGCTGGTGCCAGCCCAGCCAGGGCCATTGTCAGGGACAGGTCACTGTCACTCAGTGCTGCCCAACACAGCCTGGGAAAGAAGGGACAGAGCAGCACTGAGCAGGAAGAGTGCAAGGAGAAACCTTTGAGGCTACTCACATTGTTCAGCTGCTGATGTTGGCTCTTGTATTCTGGGTGGTTTTTTTGGTTTTTTTGTTGGTTTTTTTTTTTATTACCTGTGGTTTTGGGTTTTTTTAGATCTGTAAACTAAAAGTCTTGAGATGGGCCAAGCTGCCAGATCCATTTGACATGAGAGGTCAGCAGCTGTGGCAGTAGCATGGGGCCACTCCTTGGGTAATCAGCAGGTTCCACCTTGGGCAGTGGTGCCTCTTGGTCTCCCGTGCCTGGGACCATGTCCAGCTTGTGCAGGCCAAGCTGAGCTCTGCACAGCTCACACTATTTTTATAAGCTCTATGGGTTATAATAAGCATGTGTATGCAGAATAAACATATTTTGGTTGCTTTTCATTTTATCTTTGGTCTGTGTCAGAAGCCTAGGAGCAGGAGGACTAAAAGGTTAAAATAGAATACTCTGGAATCACATCAAGATGGAATGAATAATCTGGGAATTATCAACCAAGACCTATTCCTGGAAATCCAGAATGCCAGCTCATCTTCCAAGCATGCTCAGATGAGATTTCTGTGACGAAAGAAACTGAGCATCCTGATGCTACAAGAGACTCACTCATATCACCAATGCATTGTGGCCTTGACTCTGCCTAAGCACATTAACAAACTGGGTTATTTTACAAATTACACCACATTCCTGAATAGTGAAATAGAATGGCAGGAAAGCTCAAAATTCAAAATACATACATTGAAATGCATGATGCTTTGTTCAGTTTGAGGTAGGTGATTTCACAGATTTTAGCTTTCCTTTTATTATGTGTTTCTCTCAAAATCAGTATCTGGGAAAATGTGCATTAACAAGCATCTGTACAGTGGGAGGATGACCACACAGTGATTTCAAAATCATGCTCTCATTACTGCTAAAAATATAGTTTGTTATCCCAAGAAGGGATGTAACACCTCTGTAATTAGGGACTGCTCTGGCCTCGGGGGAATCCTAATAAAGCAAATTTCATACATTGATGTGCTTCCCATTGCTTCATTTCTTTGTTCTATCACCCTGTTGTTAATAACACCCTGCAGCAAAAAATGTTCATGAAGCCAAGAGCTGTCCAGATAAGAGAAAAGGTCATGATCCCCCTAGTGCGCGTTCATCAGTGAATGGACACCAATCTGAAAATAAGAGGATGCCTGTCAATATGGAATGGAAGGCAGCAGCATAACATCAAATTAAAGCCAACGAATGCTCATACAGTTGTACTGGGCTCCAACCTTAACCAAAAATCAATAGTCAACAAAGTATTACAATATGAAGTGACTGAATCACTGGGGAAGGAGGTAGCGGAGGGAGGAAGTGCATGGAAGCTTTGCAAACATTATTATACTCACATACACATGCGCACACAGATGATGGAGATGATGATGCTCTGCTGCCTCTATATTTCAGCAGGAAGTGGAGCCTCAGCTACCAGGGGTAGGAAGTGCAGCAGGAGACTCTGGTCATGCCAGGATTGTTGGTGGGGGATGCAGCAGGTACACCTCATGCAAGGTCCCGAAACCAAAGAAATGTGTTACACACAGCTTTCATGTTTGATCACAGCCCAAACACCAAGGGTTACTGCTGAACATTATTCATGTGTATTTTATGGCAATTTCTTAGAATAATCACAGTAGCAGTAAAAATTTCACAGGGCAAGCAATGTCAGGTGGCATTATGGGAAGCAGGGATTTTTGCCAAGGAATGGTTAGAATAAAAATGCTGGCTTGCCTTTGCTTTTTTTGATAAGTTATGTTTGTGAGGAAAAATGCTGTGAAACTACTTACAGATAAGGCATCACCCATATTCCAAAGAGTTTGCCTTAAGACCCTCTCCATTTATCATTAAATTTGTCAACTGTAGTCAAATTGTAAATTTCTACCCCCAAATGTAACCTTTTGGTAAGAAATTCTGTGCTTTCATTTCAGGCCATTGATAGCTTATTCCAAAACCACTCACAAGCAGCTAGGAAACACCCAAAAGTTTCAGTGGAATTTGATTCAGCCCCCAGAGACAATGGGGATGACTCCATCCTTAACCACAGGCAAAACTCAATTTTAAAATTCCTTATTTTTCCATATAATTTTCAAACAAGAAGAATTCCAAGAAACAAAATGGCTAAAGAAATTCAAAACATATAGCAATGCATACAGCAGACTTGTCTAATAACTATTTTTTTCCCTGAGCAGCTGAGAGGGAAGAATGAACCAGGGGTTTTCCCATTTGTACATTATTTTGTGGTGAAACAATTTCAGCAGGGAGATGGCCTCTGGTTTGGAGCTCCTCATTTTGCCCAACTAAATGTACAAGATTAATTTTGCTGCCTGAAGGCAACCCTGCACATAATTAGGCCTGATGCTGGAAAATGACCCTAATTTTATCCATCAGTTTTGCACCCAGAGTAAGTACAGGAGTACTTTATAGCCCTCAGACATCTGATGACCAGATTAAACATGCAAATCAGATAGCTGGACATCTAAGCATGATTAAATGAATCATCCCTCACTTGAATCTATAAAGCTGCACAAATATTTATTTTTAAAGTTTACCATTATTTCTGAAGATAAAATGCACCAACAAATGCAGAGAATGCTTCTGGGCACTTCTAAAATTCCCAGAAAAAATGCTCATATTTTATCAAAGAAACAGGGCAACTTGAGATCTCTCTGGGTTTTTCAGGATGAGTTGCTGAAAAAAACCCTTATGAAATTGGGATAGGGTCCAGTTGTTCTAGACCCTGTACAAACCATGCAATGATCACCTAGAGATTAGGAACTAAAAAGAAAGACCTAGGTAAATAAGTAAAAGAAAATGGGAAATTGCAAGGAAGACATCCCCAGAAGGGGAGACCGATTGCCATTGAATTTTGTTATTTCAGTTGTTTCTTTCCCTTCCCTTCAAAACATGCCTCATATTATGTATTTTGTCAAGGCAACAATTAAGAGTTCATGTTTACTCATCTGCTTAATTGCAAAGTGCAATAAAGAAAATAGAAGTCATTCTCATTTCCAGAAGAGCTTGGATATGAACTTGGTTATCTGGGCCTCCACATTTGCTCGGTGCATTACACAAGAACTATGTTGTAGCCTCTTCTTATTACTCAAGCCATAAATTTACAAGACAATTATGGCCTGCAACCTACAATGCAGTGTCAGTTCCAGTAACCCAGGGACCCTCATCAAGCAATTTTTGTTTGGTTTGTTTCTTCTGAAAACCTTGGGCTCCTCATTTTCAGGGAAAACTCCACCTGGACCATATGGTGTCTCAACAGCTGCATCATAAGCAAATCTTCAGGTTTATTGCTCTGTTAATTAGGGTCACTGCCCACTAATAATTTACCCAATAATAGGATATTTTTAAATCATCCAGTTACTGCATTTATTATTTCATTTGGCTGAAACTGTAATAAACACTATGAAATGCATTAATTTATGATACTTCTACCCATCATAAAAGCATTTAACCTGGCCTTAAATTTTCTTTAATGGTAGCTTTCATTTCTATCATTTTAGATCTCTTAAGGCTATAATACATGTTCTGGTGGGTGGATTTAATTGCCATTTAGTGTGTTAGCCTTGCTAGCCAAATATACTCCTGAATAAATGCTCTTTTCATTCTCTTGCTGACGAGGACTATAGCAGAGAATTGTCCTGCTCCTGGGCACTGTTACCAGGGTCTGTGTTACTGTGTTAGGGCAGGATACACACTGCCTACAGAGGATGCTGCAGAGCAAACAGATCATTCTGAAATCCTGCAGGTCACTAATCCACAAGAGAGAGCAGGATTGCAGCCATGGGAACTATTCAGACACCTGGCTCCACTCTGGCTCCCAGTCACCTGGAGATGGCAGCAGCATTTGGGGGGCTGATTACAGGGCCTATGATCCTCAAGAACCTCTGGGAAAGATCTTGAAATCTTCTCACTTGAGAGCTTCAGAAAATTCTGTCCTGAATAGAACAGCTGAGTTCAATGCTGATATTTTTGCTATTTTCAAGCTGCTGTTAGAGGAAAGGTCTGTATAAACCTAGTGAAGGTGACCAGGGAAAGGGGAGGAGGAGGGGCTGGAGCATTGTGCCACTTTAATGAAAGGTGCCTCAGAAAATGTTTAGAAGTGAGACGAGGTGGTTGCACTTCTCAAAAGAACCAAGCCTCTAAAAGTGGACACACATTGGAGAAATAAATGCCAGGAGTAACTAAAGGTTTCTTGGAGTGTAACAACTAAGCCATGGTGTATGCAGAATACAGTGCCAGCAGCTCCTCCTGGCAAGCAGAGATAGGCAGAAAACCAGAATAATGCTCCTTTCATGAGGGAGGAGTATTAACCATGAGGATGTTTTTCCACACCAGTGGGACTGCATGCATTAGGATTAGGAGCAGAGATGAGCAAAGCAAATCCTGAGAGGTAAGGAGCTTGTCAGCATGATACTGATGTCACAAGTCATGCTGATGCCCAGGTAGTAATAGCACTAATTTTTGTAGCTGTTATTTGTACTAAAGTGCTGAGATTATGATCTCTTTGTGTTAAGCCTTTAAGCAAGGGAAAGTCTAACCCCCAAAGAGAATGCAGTCATCAATAATAAGACAAGCAAAAGCTGGGAACAAGACACCATTATTATTCCCATTTTATAGCTAGAGAACAGGAACACTGAGATTAAATGATTTGTCACAAAAAAACCCAAAACAAAGCAAAACAACACAAATCAAAACTTTGGCACAACCGTGACATGGAGCCACATCTGATCCTACAGTTTCTGCTTGAGCCACCAGACAAGCCCTCCTCCCTACACAAATGGTATTAGGAGGTAAATAACATACTAATAAAAATATATTACTCATCTAAAAATCTCAAATCACTTGATGTATTAACTGAGCCTAACAATGATTTTAGAGGAACAGTTAAGTATCCTATTAAGTGATCTAAACAGGCAGGTTTTACCTTTCCCTGTTCCAATATTGCACATCATATCAAGAATTCCAAACTGCCATCTTGGCATTGAAAGTGTCATCCTAATTCACACTCAGGATGTAGGGGAGGATAAAAAGTGTGACTTATAAATAAATGTCTGCAACAATATTAAGTTCACTGTCACTTACTGGATTAGAAGGCTGCTTGTGAAGTACAGCCACCCATGCCTACCTTGACTCAGATTCCTGCCAGCAACAGAGGAATTCTGCCAAGGATTGCCTAAAACATCTGCCTCAGCAGGAAAAGAATGAGAAAGCACAGGGCCCCGTCAGAGCTGAGCATCTTGTAGCCCTTGCTACCCCTCAACAGGCAGCTCCTGCTGTGCCCACAGCAATGGGGAGAGCTGCAGGGCTGGACATCACGAGGGGCTGCAACTCAGCTGGGGCAGGGGCTGGGATTGCATCTCAAGGAGATTTTTGTTCCTTAGACTAGGGTAGCTTTCTTGTTGTAACTCAAATTGCAGCTGAATTTATGGATTTATTTGTATGAGCAATACGGGGTTAATGTCCTCTGTGAGGAAGAGTAATATTTCCTTTATTAGAACAGTCTCTTGCTGTAAAGTTAACTCTGGGGGGTTAACAGCAGGCTCTGGAGGAGCAGGGCACAGTGAACCACAGGGACAGATCCAACAGCAACTCAGCTCCAGATGCCCATGGGGTGGCCTGATCAGCTACAGCAGCAAGGCTTTCCATGGGCTGGCACTGGTGGAGTCTGTGAAATCAGAGCTGCAGAAATATTGTTATTCAGCAGCTGGGTTGCTGGGTACCACAAGGGTGACATCAATGCAGTTCAGTACCTCTGGAGTAATGGAAACTGCTGTGAACTAAAGCTCCTTCTGCACATGTGAGAGAAACACACAAATCCATGCCTGTGTGCTACAACAGGCCAACACCGCTGAGCACAAAAAACCAGTTAAATAAAACTCCAAAAAATGAATAGAAAGTTCTATAATCACTCTAGATATTCCACAACTCTGAGAAAAAATCTTAATTGCCATAATATTGAAGAAGAAACTGAGGATATTCTCCAACAAAACTAGTATTTATATTTCTGCCCAGAAGAGAAAAATGGAATGTTTGTTCAAACAGACTGTTATTTCTGGAGATGTTGAATAGGAAACTTGTTAGCATAACAAATATGCAAGCTTTTAAAATACGAATTCTGTTTGACAAGTACTCCAGTGAGTGACACACAGCCATGATTAGCCAAATACATGCTTTATGAAGAGTTTGACGCTGCCTCCCTACGTGTGTTACTCAGACCTAGACTGTCACCATCTGTGCATTGTGAAGACAGCAGGAACTCATTTCATAATTAGCATTGGTGGAAGCTCTGCACCACATCAGCACAGTGTTCTACATAGCTACAACGTGGCTCGATAACAAGCTTAGCATGTTTGAGCATAATTGGTTGGAGAAATCAATCCTCTTCTGTGGTGTAATTGTTGTGCATGCAAGTGAGAAATAGGAGCGAAGCCCAGAGCTCTGCTAGGTGGCTCCTTTGGCCGCAGGTTCATCTTTCAGCACAAGGACTAAGGAATGTGCTCAGGAATCAGGTGAGGAGGGGAAGTGGCAATGCTTGCTCCCCTATTTCTGGGCAGATCACAAGGAGTAATTGCGGCGAAAGGCGATTTCTCCCATCATGCCTCGTGCTCTATTGAGTTCACTCAAGACGTAATTGGAAAACAAATACAGCAACACCATCATCAGGACAGACACAAGTGCTTGTCTTGGCTACAAGCTGCTGTATAATGTGATAGGTCTTATTTCCACTGACACTCTTTATTCTTATCTAATAAAATACCTCGCCACAGCCTCTGGAACCCAGGAGTAATAATTAAGCCTCCCACATATAGATTGGTGCTCTGTACACATTCAAAAGGATATTTTAATAACTATTAAACATTAAGAATTGGCCTATGTCCAGAAAATAGGATCTAGTTCATCACCAGATTATTTTGTAAATGTAGCATTCTCCTCCCCTCATCCAATAACAGCACATAAGGAAGTTTTGAGTAGCAGCTAATAAAAGTGAGTCTTTGTAAAAATAGATGTTTTTGCTAAAAATAGTGCATCACATAGAGTTATGCTGATTTTTAACCTATTTATATAAATTTCCAGTGCATTCAGTGTAGTATCCAAGCGACTCACAAGATTAAAGATGCACCAAGACATTTACTATGAAGTCCATAATAAACACAAAGAAAATAAGGAAAATTACCAGTGAGAAAAACCACACTTGTTAAAAATACGGTCCAAACCTTAAAAAGCTGAATTTGATGAGATTGCACATTTGATATGATTCATTTTTTTGATGGTTTTAGTCTTAACAGGTACATGGCTAAACCTGAAAGAATAATTTTAATATAAATGTGCAGCTATTAGCTGCTGGACATCACAAAAGTCATACCAGAACAGCATAACAAAGTCAAACAAACTAAAATATTTCGACAGGCACAGTGACACTGCCAGTGGCTGCAGCCAAAAAGCTTTTATCTGCCTGGGGTAGACTAAGATTTTAAATTCGAAAGCATCTCTTGGCTGCCTCAAATACATGTAATTTTTTTTTGAGACTGCAAGTCTGTAGGCAGCAAGTGTAACAGGCATCTGCACAGGAATCCACTGCAGTTCCGTGTTATTCATAGCCACCTATCCAGTATGGCAGTGCTGTTAATTTATGTCACACCCACAAGCTGACAGAGCACCACAGAGGTGCTTCATGTAGATGCATTTAAAACTGCACAGTGGCTTTAAGTGATCAAACCATATTCTATCTATAAACTGCTAGCAACGCAATCCTTTACAAGGAGTCACACAGGCTCTCCCTTCTGCACCCCCACCCCTCTGCTGATAAATACAAATCTTATTATTTACCACTGATAATGCAAACATACAGAACTTGTGAAGAAGCCTTTAGCCCTGAGTACACCACCACAATTATTTAGTTACCTTCTCCAGTTTGCTTCCTGTCTGCTAAGTGTGATGCTTTTTTTCTGCCTAATATCCTGTGAAGGTGCCAATTATCCTGCTGCTTATCAGCTGAAAACTATGCTTTGTGCAAAGGCAGCATCAATTATTTGTGAGCAGAGAGCAAAGCACGTTTGAATCATAATGATAGGATGCTGGAGCTTCCAGCAAATAGAACATATCAAAAGGTAACATAAATCTAATAAAATGTAGGTCATAAGGGATCATCTCAGAAGTCCACACTTCAATCTTTAATTGTTAAAATTATGTTAGTTTTGCAGAAGGCAAGTCTGTGAGTGTAGAGGGGTTTGTTATAGCTTAATAATAGGAAAAACCCACAGCAGAAAATAAATTTTCTTCAAGCAACATTGTCTTTAAGACACATCGTTTCTCCCACTCAATTCATTCGAATCGTTAGGCTTTCTACTTCGCTGCTGTTTTTTATGCTTTGATTCTACACTGATAACCATTTTGCAGCAAAACCTCCCTGGTCTCAGCCAGACATAAACATGCTGCAAACCTGTAATCCTCTGCAGATTGCAGTGAGAGGCTGTAAATGATTTTGTGAGGACACTGGTCTCTTTATTTGGTATCAACATTGCCTTTACAAGCTTCCCCCACACACACTTTCAATTTCAGGCAAGCTTTTGTACATGGAGGGATATGGGACAGAAAGATTAGGTTATTCCTTGAACTACCTCTGTAAGGTCAACTCTTTATATGCTTTTGAAACCCAATTTGAAGGGCTTGTCCCTACTTTTTCCTCAAGGATTGTGATTCACAAGGGTTACTACAAGCGACCATTATCTTATCGTAACACCTGCTCCGAGTGGTGGGACTGCAGGGCAGCTCCTGCAAACCAGCTTCTTTTCTGTTACAAAACTGCTTACCTGCTGACTGACACAGCCTCATTCAAATGATGTACAAGTGTGTCCCAGCCATTTACAGGATTATCGTGCTCTCCTTTCACGAGGCTCCTGCCCACCCCCCACCCCAGCTCAGGGCACAAATCCAGAGATGGTTCTTCTGGGAGAGATCCAACTCACAGCTGTGAAATATAGGGAATAAATATCACAGTAGTTTTAGGCATGAGAGTCTTATTTTGGATTAATACTCTGTTACTAGAACAGCAATGTTGCTTAGAGACCTGTTGAAACTTACTAAACCACCCAGTGCAGAACATCACTCCTAGGCCACTGAGTCCTAGGCAAAAATCCTCCTGATGGGTAAAAATTTCTTGTTCCCTAATGCCTGCCCAGAGTATGACATTGGTACTGCAAGAGAATAGATAGTGGTGTGACAGACTTAAAGGATTCATCTGAAACACTACAGTACGAACAAAATGCACGTGCACACAGACATTAAGGTGAGCCCCCAGTGATGGTCAGCACCTGGCAATAGCTGCCACTCAGTAGTCAGAGATGTGGGAGATGATTGCAAAATCCAGGGCAGCAGATGTGGCACAAAAAGCCTGATGGAACAGAATGAGGCAGCTGAGGAATGGCACATTTTTCTGCCTCTGCACATCTCAGATCAGCCTACAATGTTCTGTGATCAATTATTATACCTGCAAGTCTGCTTAGGGATCTAGAGAAATTCAATATTGTCAGCTGCAGCTTTCTTCCCAGCATTTGCAGACCTCTGCCTTCCAGAAAATCCACCCCACACACCAGTTTGTAGCACTGTGCCCCTCGTGGCTAAGAGCATGTAGGCACTCTTTGTGCTGGGAGAAAATTCTGGTGCTAACACCCATTAATCATCGGTGTTCTTCAAAGGAATTGATGCATCCGTCTCTATCCTGTATTAATCATTTCTGTGAGTAGCCACTACATTCTATTTCCAGCAGTGATGAGAGGGGCACCTGCTTCCCTGTCAGAGCGCAGCCATCTCCCATCATTTGCCCAAAGTAGTCAATCATTCCTCTGCTCTGGCACAGCCACCACCATTACTGCCATGCCTTCACCCCAACTCCTCAATGCTGCCTTTGCAGGGATTTACCAGAATGTGGAATTAGCTCCTGCTGAGGTTCTCAAATTACATCTTGGAACTTAAAAAAATGGCCCCTAAAGTCAAAGCACAAGCTGCAGTGTAAATGTGATGCTCTAGCCTCCTGTACCTGCTCCTCACAATGTGTGACTCTCCTGTGGCCCCAGAGACCCTTTGCTCTCTCACTGGGGAGGGATTTGAGGGGCTTGGGCAGAGCCAGGCTGACAAGCTCACACGATGGGCTGTTATTTCCTAGAAGTGAGGATCTACAGAGCTACTGATTCTTTCTGCTACCAAGCAGATAAAAGATGGGAGCAACTGAGTTTCTCTGAGCCCACAAACCTCCCTTTGATATCCTTAGGGGATAGCTCAGCTCCTCAGTTTGCAGCTTGCCTGGGACAGGGACCCAAAACAACGACCTGTGTCACAGGACAGCCCAGCTATAGGACAAGATACCGAAGTCAAGGTACCTACAGTGATGTACAAGTTATTTTTGAGCAGCACACAAATAGTCTGTGGACAACTGATTGCTTTCTCCTGGCATTTACAGAGCTTGGTCCAGGACCAGGACCAGCAGCTATTGTTGCTGCAAGTAGGGATAGCCAAGAAATCTAGCTAATATATATAATAAAGATACAAGTTAATATCCACAGTGAAAAACCACAATCTTATCAGAGAAACAATTCTTCAGCTTACACAGCCTTATTCAATTCACAATTTCTGGGAAAGGATGGAAGATTAGACAGACCTTGCCATGACCGTGAGAGTCAGCAAATCTGAGTAAAAGAGGGACTTTTTAGATACAGAGCATCATGGCCATGAAACCCAAGCAGATGCAGACACTAACACAGCAGGACAGCCTGGGAGAGGCTGGTACCTGGTAGGTACCACCTGACCCATCCTAAAAAACCTTCTAAACAGAGCATCAAAATTTGGGCAGTCTCTCTGATCATGGAGTGCACATTCTGTTGCACATCCCAGTTGTGTCCCATTCTCTCCAGTTTGATTCCCTTCTTGCTAAAGCTCCATCTAGCTCTACCTTCAGCTAGAAAGCAGGGACCTGCTCAAGACCTTCTCCACTGCTGAAGGCTGAAACTTGGTTGCTTTGGGCACTCTGTGGAAGGCATGGAAGATCTAACAGAAACCAAGCAACCAAGGTGATGTGTCAGAGCATTGTGCGACTCTCCCTGGATGCAGAGGGGGAAATCTCTCTTGACCTCAGCTGTTGTAGGGACAGCATCAAAGGGAAAATATAGGAGAGAACATTTTTACAGAACTGATCCAGGTGATGTAAATTAGACATTTGCTCAGACTTGCTCTCTGCAGGAGCCCATCTCTTCCTCTATACAAATCTTGTAAGGCTGGTGTCATACCTTAGGCATTTCAGACAGGTCCCTGTGAGGGCATATATGGAAATCCAAGTGATTTTTCCTTAGTAAGTGGTCTCTTTCTGTGGTGGCTGATATTTAATATTTTAAAAGTCAAATAAAAATATAACAGGGAAAATGCTCATATGAATGCAGCAGCTGCTAGGTTGAAAGGTAACATGAAGGAAAGATTTAAACACAACAGTGAACAAGAAGTCAACCCTATGAGCAAGCCAGCAAATCCTGGGGCTGCAAGAAACCTTGTTGTCCTGTCAAGGGGGAGGAGAAGGTTAGAGCCCTCCCTTCCTGCTGCAGACATCACAGGTGGCAAGAGACACTCTTTATCCTATTTTCCCTCTGCAGCACTTACACTGTAGTAAACTCCCTCTTCAGAACACCAGTACCACTGGAGTAAATCTGGTGTTCTGAAGAGGGAAAGACCATCATGTCCTCCCCTCTACCCAGCGGTTTATTTTTCAGGAGAGACTCTGAGGTGTACTATCAGCTGGCAGGCACATCAATAATGCTTGCTTCCTGCTGGCACTTTGGAATTCACACACTGTGGTTACTGGAGTATATAGGAAATCTGAGATCCCAGATATTCTGAACATGCAAGATGACCAAGAAGGAAAAACCCCAACTGAAACCACCATGGAGCATCTTCACTTAGCAAAAGAGCAAAGGGAATTGCAACAAGCATTATCAGTGCTGAAATTAAAGCTTGGGCATAATTAATCTAACGAGATATATCAAGGTGTGTAGATAGGTTTTTATTTCTTCTGTTATGATTTCTCCATCTCGAGCATTTTTTATGGCTTTTCAGAAGTACAAAAGCTGACCACATCATAAATGGGAATTCTGGTCAGCTTACACTGTCCAGCACTTCTGTCACAGCTGTTTACTCTCTTATGAGTTGGCATTTAAATAGAGCAGATTTTATAACAAATACATAACAAGTATGGATGCTTCAAAACACAGTTCATAACTGTCTCATTACTGCTGGTGCAAGTGGTTAATGTAGTGATACATAGTACTAATATTTACATCTCCATTACTAAACGTTTTAACCAACCTAAATGTGCTAAGATTCACTTATATTTAGGAGCTCAAAAGTAGATCAAGATAACACGTCTGGGTTGGGAGAAGTTATTTCCCTCAGGTACTGTTCTGTCTTTCTCATGGATCCTGATGACCCTAAGCTAATCACTACTTATAGTAAGAGCAATATATTTGCCTAACCATTAAAAATAGAAACTTTAAATTTATAGAGTTTGCAGAGAGTCCCTGGAGTGTTCCAGGACACTAAGGATGAATGCCAAAGAAGAATTTTTTATCTCTCCTTTTTCCCTTCTTCCACTCTGAAACAATCATCAATTACCCTTATCCACTAGCACCATCTCATCTAAGTTCATTTTCAAGATGAAGTTTCCTCGTTGGATGGTGGCTGTCCAATCCTCTTTCTGTCCATCATGGGCTGCTTTAGCGCTGTCCCCAGATTGACAGCCTGAGAGCGAATCAATAATAATTATCAGACTGCAACCACAGTGAGCTGTGTAATTCTGTGATGGGATAGCACTGAACAAACAGCCCCACATCTACTGCCTCAGCTTTAAATATGTGCCTGTCCATTTAACTACTCTGATCATGTGGTTAGTAGTAAGCTCTTGCCCTTTTTTCCATCCCAAATATAAAACCTTTAAAAATTGCCTGCTACTCTAATGTGGCCGTGCCATGTCCTGCCTTTCACTATGTAAAAGCATTTGCCAGCAGATGTTAAATAAGACCATGAAAAAGAACAGCACACAACTAAAAAGGAGGAATAGGCCAGTCTTCCTGGATGAGAGCAATGCCCCAGAAGAGGTGAGAGGCATTTTGCATGCTGTAATGACAAAAGTCTGAGGGTTTTTCCATATGGCAATAACATTCCTGGCTCAGCCAGGAAGCTGCAGGCACCTTGTGCTCACTGCATGTGCACACACACAGCAGCTGCTGCCAACTGCCCTGGCAAGGAAGCAGCAGAAGAGGTTCAAATTTTCCTGGGGGAAAATTTCTGAGTATCTACAAGATAAGGGGAGGCAGGTGCACTCTCTGCCATATACTCTAGGAAGAAAGAAATCAGTACATGCACAGAAAAATTGGCATTGAAATAGTTTCCAGGTCAGTTTTAAATCTTAAGAGCAAAACTAATGTTCTGGAAGGTGCATACTTCAAGGTCTGAAATTCAGGTGGAGGAGAAGGCACAATGTGAAGAAAGCACTGGGCTTAAATGAATAATTTTCATATGATCCAGATGTTTAACAGAAGCATGAAGTAGCACAAGGTAGCACAAGAAGCAACAAAAGCTGTTATATAACCAACATGTAGAGTAGAGATTGGTAGGCTTGTAGGCTGAAGGCCAGAAACTGAAGGCAGAAGAATGAAAAGGGAACAATAAATAAATAAAGTAGAGGCACCATCTTTTAACCAACTGTAAGAAATGTGAAATTAAGATTTCATAGCAGCTAACAAGGCTAATTTCTTGACACAAGAAATGGAAAATTTAAAAAATACATAAATACATAAATAACCACTATACCATAGTTTTACTAAAGCAGTGTGAGAGAACCTTGATGCAGTACACTTAACATGATGTTTACAGTAAAATAATTGCAAGCTGATTTTATGCTGCATTTCTTCAGATGTTTCTTGCAGTGTCAACAACAAACCAAGCCAAGGTTTCATGATGAGACCAGTGTGAGGACATCTGAAAGGGCCAAGTGCCAAGACCAATCTATATTATTGACCCCACAAATGTTAACATATAGCTGGGGAGAAGTGGAGATCTACTGAAACATTAGGCAGGAAACAAGGCATCTTCTGAAATATATGGACTTATAAAAGATATTGAATGTTAAATGGAGAGAATTTATCATGAAAAAAGAAATCCAATAAATCTTAGCCAACAACTTGTCTTCTCCAGGATCAGGAGGACATGTTGAGTGTGTTTAGGATGTGGACACTGGATACTGAGAGAAAGAGCCATAACTTATCAAAGGCAAACCAACAACTGCAAGGCAAAGAGGTCTTTCCAGAGAAACCTTAGAAGCAACTTGAACTTGGCAGTGCAATTCCTGTCAACAGCACAAGGCAGATCAAGGGAGGTGGTCTCTGTAGATGACAGCAGATTACAAGATCTTTACAGGCTATACTAGGAAATTAGCTGAGACTTCTATCAGTGTATTCTTGATCTGTCAAATATTCAAATGTATGCTGAAACTTCCACTCTTCCAAGATGAAGGACACATTGACATAAAGTAGAAACAATGTTTTACCTTGAGTAAGATGGGGACAGTGATAAAAAAACAAAGTCTGCACTTTTAAGTATTTATGATAATTTTAATGAATTTATCAAATGGAGTATAAAGAGCTCCAGGACATGGGGGTGAATAAATAGTTTAACACAAATAAAACAGAATTTGAACTGTAGTTTGAATCCCCTCTGGTTGGATTTCTGGCTTTCTGCCTTGGTCAAATTCCCTGATTCTATGACCAAGGGAAAAGGTAGCTCAGTTATTGCCTGGTTAGCAATCAGAATAAAAACAAAGGCTGAGAAAAAGCTTAGTGCTTCACAAGGACGCAAGGACAGTGAAAAAATGGCCTAGTCAGTCACAGAGCTGAAGGTCAGGATGCAGTCTTGAGTGTTATCTACCATTGCTAGATATTGGAAATCCTTATAAAGAGTCAGAAAGGTGTTGCATATTATGTGAGAGGTTTAACAGCAGTAAAGCTATTATTGCAGGAGCAATTTCTGAAAGCCTAACAGAAAATCTAACTCTTCAGTTCCAAACACAAAACAAGCTTATCATGCTTATCATTGAATTCCCACTGGAAGATCCCCAAATTCTACCTTCTCTTGTGGGTTTTTCTCTTTTATTTTCCAGTGCCTTTTTTTTTTTTTCAGAGAAGTGCTTACTGCCTTCAAACATACAGAGCTGCTTACTTTCTACTGGCAAGGAAGAAATTAAATGAAACAAGCCAGAGGCAGGATATTAATGCAGAGTGCATTAAAAGAAAAAAATTATGGTATGAACAGGGTAGTGACTGATTTATAAAATCAATCACATACTTTTGGCTCGATGTCATGTTATAAAAAGAACAATAACCCTGTTTACATGAACAGGATGATTAATCACTGTTTTCCTACTATTTAAGATAGGCGATTTTTATTTCCTTTTTTATTTCATATTAGTAGGCAGTAACATATTTGTTTTATAATATCAGCCAAATAATTGTATTCTGAAGACAGTGAATTTAATGCACTGCTGTAGTTAAAAGATCTGTCAGCAGAAATTCTGAAACAAAATTTCAGGATCTCTAAGCAGACATAAAAATTCAATACCGGATTAAACTTGAATTTTATCAAGTTTTAGCAAAAAATTAAATATTACAAACTTGAATATATTATCTGTAGGTCCCATTGTATAGCACTAGATATCAAGGCAAGCCTTTGAGGCTGAATAGTTATGTGATATCTGTTTTCCTTCTCACATGCATGAAAACAAACTGGCAAATTTTCAAGTCATTTAAAATGTTACTGCTCAAGGTGTGTCTGTTAATTACAAATTTGCCAAAGCTTATTACTAGTATAAAAGAGAATTCTTTTATAGTTTGCCAGCTCTGATAATTGCAAGGTAATACCTATTTCTAATATTTCAAATCCACTCTTGAAGCCCTTTTACTTTTTAGAACACAATAAATCTGCACAAATTGCCATTACTAACACCTTTACTTCCAAACACAGCTAGTCTGTGGGATATGTACAAAAGAGAATTATGTAAAGGAAATAAAGAAAAGTAGAAATTTTAACAAGACCATAGGATGTCCATGCAAAACATTCTGATTTTGTAGGTCCTTCAATATTATTGCCTCAGTTGATAGCCAATAACAGACATAATCTTCACTCTGGTCTGAAAATGCTTATCTAGCTCACCTGCACTAATGTGGAGGTGTAAATAGGCAGTACAGTTCCCTTGCATAGTGATTTTTGTCAAAAACCGCAAAGGATTGTAAACTTGATCTATTGCTTGGACAAAGGATGGCAGAAATGCAGGAAAATTCACAAATATTTTAAAGGACTAATGTATAAAGAAACCTATCAAAACATCAAAATTAGGGACTGTAGAGACTTTTTGGGTTTCTTGCCTACTCTCATAACACAGAACTAAGATAAAACACAATTGTTTCTCACTGTATAACCTTATCACCCTCTGTGTTGCAAAATGCCAGATCTGAGCATTCTTTCATGGTAGGTTTTGTTCTGAGGCATTCCCTTTTCAAAATGCTTTAGGAGATTGGCTCTTGCAGAGAACAGATATCAGCCTACCAATGCCTCCTATTTTGATGGACTTTGAAATAAAAAAATGAAAGGAACAAAAAAGAAGTTGCCTGAGAATCTTATAAATATGCAAGATGAGGAACCTCCATGAAACCCATTTCCACAGGTGACAAGGACCACTGAAGATCCTTCAATGACTGGTCCAAATAAGAGAGAGAGCAGCAGAAAAGTTAAGGCTTGACTGAAATAGACCTAGAGACTGGGCTGCAGGGAATCATACTGAGACATGAGGGGGTCTGAGAAGTCAGCCTTTCCTTTTCTCTCCTGGAGAATTCCCAGGTGACAATCAAGAGCCACATGAGAGCCTCTTGGGGCATGTGGAAATGCAGGATTTCAGAGCTGGAACTGCAGTGAAGATCCAGAGTGCCACCCCAGCAGATTGTGCCTGTCCTGTAACCAATGAGGGAGCATTTGAAGCTCCCCAGTGATCCCTGTGCTGCTGAGAAATGGGCACTGGTGGGGTGGGAAAGTCAGAGGTATCTGCAGGGAGAGAAAAGCACACGGCCAGTGTGCCCTGCCTGCACTGGGTGTGGCAGAAGGGGGAAGCTCAGCATTAAAAAAGGGCCGAGGAACAGCTCTATCATCTTGGCTTAATGCATGCACTGCGAAAATACAGCTAAAGAGAAATTGCCTACAACTGATTTCAACTCCTTCAATGTATTTCCTAGCATTTCTTCACTTCTTATGGTGCAAATCTTCCCACTTGTACAGAAGTGCTCAATCTAAAGGTAATATTCGAAAAGCATTTTAAAATTATTTCACACCATCTGGGAGAGGATGCTGACATAAATGCTGCTAGTAAAAATAATTTCTTTCTGTTTCAAAGAAGATTAAGTAAGATCTAACAAAATAATCATGTGGTATAATATTCTAATGAGGAGCATTATTTACATGATGTCATCACAAAATTCTACTATTCTACAAAGTGCTGTCAATCAACAACCAATATAGAGATGTACTTGAACTTCTTGATGGGGTTTAAATTGGCAGATATCTTGAGACAAAAAGCCCTAGCTATGTTCCACTATCATGCACAATTCATTCAGGTGGTAGGACAACAAAGGATTGCTTCCTAGACATGAAGAATATAAAAAGTTAATTAAATTCTTGTCAGTGGTGAAAGCACTCCTTTCAAATTAAACTTCATTGACTACCAGCCTATACTTACATAGTTAAAATTAGAGTATATTAAAATAATTTATCAAAATAAGCACACATATACAATCAAAATTAACTGATTAAAAGTCCATTGATTAAACACATGCAAAATGTTGTTAATGTAATAAAGAAGAAAGAGCACCACTTATAGAAAACCTGTGTGTTGCCATTTAGGTCACATAGGCTTTTGTTGGTAGAGCATTTACAGTTTGTATTAGCTACTGTTGCCTTTGAAAGCTGGCTTTGATAAAGTTGTACAAAAAACTTATCAACCAGGCTTCTTTTTATCCTTCAATTTTAATTTTAAATTCTTGGAGCATATGATTTGAGTCCATAACATTACCTCCCTCCCACCTGCTGATAGGTCCCTGTTATTAAATGAAAATTATTCTCCATTTCTATAAATTCTATAAATATTCTATAAATATTTTTCACTTAAACTTTGCTTGAAGTCATCTTTGTATAGTGTCCATGTAAGTGTTGCCAAAAAAAGAAGGAGATGATCCAAATCAAACCCAAAGTCTAATAAAATGATAAATGTGTAATTGTGAGCAAACCCCATTTTTGTTTGAGTACTGCAGAGTCATGACTGTTTCAGCTCAAATGGCAGAAATGTAGCAAAGGAAACAAGAATGTCAGTTTTGACTTCCACCTGAGATAAACAAGGTTTGGAGACCTAAACAACTCCAAGAGGTTCCTTTTGATAGCCTTGACCATGATTCCTGTGGTCAGCATGGGACGTTTGATAAGGTGGTTCCAAAAGGTTGTTTTTTTTTTTGACTCAGGCAGGTTGAGAGAGGAGTCAGTGCTCAGTTACTGCCAGTGGAATCTGGAGTCATCAGTTAAATAGAAGCTCTGCATTCATCACTCCATCAACTATGAAGTTAGACAGTCTGTGCTCAGACTTGTTTTTATTCTTCTGATCTGTGAATCTGAAGTCAGATATTGCTGTGGAACCTCACTAAATACTCATATTGCTTATATGCTTTTTTTCTTTTCCATTTCTGGCAATCTTCTACACCCGGAATGTCCCCTGGGACAGGAACAGCTTGGTCATTTCGTGTGATCAAGCATCACCCTGAAAGGCAGATGCACAAGATGCATCTCTGGTGGATTTCTGCAGATTTCATTTATAAAGAAATAGTCTTTATGTGGCTACAGCTTTGCAGTGTATGAATAATTTCTCATTGTAGCAGTACAGAATTACTCACGGTAAGTACTTGACGATATTGCATAGGACTCAATAAAACTGCAAAAAACCTTTCTAAAATTCAGGGAAATATCCTAGATTTAACCTAAACTAGTACCTCCTATCAGAAACAAGCTGGTAAATCTTAGGCAAAGACTGAAAAAAACCAGAAGCTGCTTAGAACTTTCAGGTTTAGGCAGCAACACGAGATCTGATGCCTACACCATTGTTTCACTTTCAAAACATGACATTTTATGTATTGTTTCATTTGTTGACTTGTTTGAATTATTTTATAAACTCATACCAACTGACAAAGAAAAACCACTGAGAAAAACTAGATTAAATTGTTTAGATAGAAAGAATTCCATTTAAGCGTAATTCCCCCGATAGCATTAATTTGGTAAAAGCCCTGGTACATGACCCAATCCTAACCTTATATTGAGCAGTCAAAGATAGCAAAAAAATTCATTGTCAATTCCAAGTTGCAATTGCACTTGTTTGCCACCAACAAAGGCACCTTATATCGCGTGTGCAAAGTAACTAATAAGTACCTGATTGAAGTTTTGACTTCTATTAGTCCAGCCAAGGCCAGAGCAATTTTCTGGGTTTGAATGTCCAGGGTTTAGTTGGATTCCCTTGAGGATGAGCAGGAAATACTGCTAGACAAAAGAAGCTCTGTGGCTGAACTGCTTCTTCTGCATTCAGTGCCATTGCACTGCTCCAGCTGCTCCAGCTGAGCTACTAATAATGTTTTTGTATGTCAGCCCTGGCTCCCAATAAAGACAAGGACATTATTCTTAAATGACATGTGAAGGTGTGATAATCAAAGACACTGCATTCAGTCCTGGTGGGGATTTTGATTAGTGCTACTTCTCCAGATTATATCACAGCCTTTTGTACAGGTGCCACAGTAATACTTGGAGTGTAATTTGCAAACAGGCAAATGAGAACTAACAGCATCTGTGATGGTATTTTTAATATATTTGGGAATCAGTGAAATTATAACCACACTCATAGAGAATGACTGATGATTCTAGAAATGTTATGCTGATCAGTGAATGCACAAACCACTCACCTGATTCAGAGTCTGTGTAAGAAGCACTGACTTCAAAGGGATTTGAATCAGACTTTCAAGATTTACTATGTTAACTGTGAATAGCCCACACCTCACCGGTATTGAAAAGCACGGTCATTTCCAGCCAACCTTCTTCTTCCTTATACCTTCCAGGGTTTACAGTGTATTGCAGGTTATTACTTGTTTTTATTAAATCCACTTTGAAGCCTGGGGCTAAATCCTAAAGTCCTTGCCCAGCCCTTCCCTTCTTCCCCCAGACAAACATCCCCACTGCCTGCAACGGGAGCCTGAAATCAGAGGACGTAGAAACATTGAATCTGCTTAAATTTAACATCAGCTTTTTGTTAACTGGTTTATCATGGGATTCCTTTATTCACTGGATAAATGTACTTTATAGTAGTGTTATCCTTTATGAGCACTAATAAGGAGGGAGGGATTATACACAGAACTTTTTTACTTGTTCTGTAAATTCGATCATGAAGTGTTTCCACCAAAGCAGATTTTATTGAAGCTATTACTTACCTTGTGATTCAGCCAGTGCAGACCTATAAGATCTGCAAAGTTTACAAGGTGTTCAACAATACCAAAACCAACCAAATTAGCTGAGATAGATGTCAGAGTAATTATAGGCAGTAATGCCTCTACAGAGTCCTGAGTGTTCAGAATGGAAGACAATGTTTTATATTTAAAGGATCAGACAAAATAAGACATAGTCCTTCCTTCCTGGCATCAAAATTGAACAGGAATTGTTTATTAAAGTTTGAAATCTTCTAAACCTACTGGAAATCACTATTATTAGGCCATCAACACACACAGTGCTCCTCTAAGAACAGAGCCCCAGTTGTAAGGAGTGCTGGAGAAGCAGCTGCTGTCTGTCCCCATCAGGCATTGTTGGAACCAAATGTGCTGGGACTTCCACATTTTCCACAAGTATTATTTTAAAATTATTCCTGTTACTAAACTCCTTTCCTTTCTGCGGTACTTTAAACCCCTCTGTTTCTCATCCACCACTGCCTTGTGTCCATGATCCCAGTGTCTGTGTGTGTGAAATGTCTGAGGACCTGTTTTAAAGAGCAGGATCTGTGCATGCAAAATCTTATTGCTCTGCCTCTCCTCACCGCTGAGAATGGTGCACAGAAAGTCTGTAACTGTCCCTCAGTGCACAGAAAGCACCTGTCAGAGGAAAGGGCTGCATGGGGATTCCCCATTCTCCTTATCTGGGACCAGAGAACATGAGGGACTTGTGTTTTTCACATGATCTCTTCCACACACACTGCACATGAGACTCCACTGGTGGCCCCAGAGCTGCTGTGTGCTGCTGTGTGGGGTGTAAGGAGACAGACCACTCTTCTCAATCAGTGATTCTCCTTGCAAAGGGGGGGCTGATGACACTGAAGGAGGCTGATTGCCAGTGGGGAAAAAGCTCCCTCTTTTGCTGAACATAGAGACCATTTAAGAAGTGACAAAACTAGGATAAGGAAACTGCACAGTTCTGCTTTGGCTGAAATAACACTCAGCCAAAACATACACTAAAAGGGAAAAAAAAGCACCCGACAAACAAAAATCCCCATCTTTTCCACATTTTAAAAAACAAATTTTTGGATTTCCTTGAGCCTACAAAAGTCTGTTCGTGTTACCTATTACGAATTTATTTGTGCCTGGGTATAAGGGAAAGGCAGGACCCTTCATGTCCATGCTAAATGGAGGGGAAATGAAGGAGATCATTGCATAAATCCCCCTGTACCTGCTGCAGTCACACCCAAACTGTAATAAGAGAATAGACACATAGAGGCTCACAATTACCTACACATTTTTAAATGAATGCCAACACCTTCAGGGGAAATCAGAATATTTTAATAGACAAAATCATTTCAGTTCAGAGTAGTTGCTGCAGAAGTTCATCACTTGCATGTCTATCATGGTGTTGGAAAGCTTTTTAAAGAAGCAATGATAAGTGAAACCATGAATAGAATGGTTAGAATTGAACCTCGTCAATCAGCTGATGGAACAGAGACATGCCAGTTAATTTCCAGAGGCCTTTAGGCATGTATTTATTACTTGATTTCTAATCAAAATTATATACAGAACAGGAAAAAGTGCAATTACAGGACTGTTGTGATACAAAACAAGTTCAAAAAAACTATGGATAATTGCAGCTGCACATTTCTAAACTAATATACTTACATGCTGCCAAGACTAATACACTTTATTTGATTTCTGGCTGCAAAAACCAATGATATATGTTAACCTGGTATCTGATTTTCAGCAAGGATACCTAAGTACTATTTAACACTGACAGTTATAGATAGCTTAGCATTTAACTGGAGTCTCCCTTGACCTCAATTACCACATTAAAATATTGTTAACAAATTTAGAGTCAAATTGGCATTTATTATACAAGATTAGGTTCACTCTGAGTAATTTACATATTGTCATCAGGTCTGCCAACTGCTTACATCTTCATGTAGTTTGGGGAAAGCAGCCAACATTGATATTATCAGGGCAGATGTGATGACAAATAATAAAGTTTTGCTCCCATGACAAAGTGGAATTTTCCCCTTGACAGTAATAGACAAGGATTCCACCCACAAAAGCTATTATCCTACACACTGTCTGCATCCTTTGAGCCACAATTTAAAGAGTTCATATATATATAGAGGAAAATGTCCATAATTTTTGACCCATATGAACAGTTTTCCATAGTTTGAAGAGGTGTGTGTGACACTGCAGCCTGGTGCTTTTGTGGCAGTGATTTTGTTATGTACTTCACTTTCAAAATCAGTATTGCAAGTAACATAATACTGAGTCTGCTTCCCATATTTTCACACACTTATGTGTTCAAGGTGACACATGAAAGATGAGAATGAAAATGTCTTCACACTCATGTATGAAATCTTGAAAAACAAAATACATATGCATGTGTTTCACTTGTGCCTCTCAGATTAACAGGTTTTCCGATATTTGGAATTGATGACCGGCTCCTGTTTCAACCTATTTTTGTGGCCTTTAAATTTTAGTCATAAGGGAATAAGTCACACAGCATTAGTAATCTAACTTTGATCAGCCTTGGAAGTCCCACGGGGAAAAGTCATGAAGCCTCTGCTCAGTTTAAAGTCGATCCCTAATCAGACAAAATGCCTAATAATTTCAGTAATGATTTTATAAGGACTCAGAGATTTGTTCTACTCTTACTAAGCAATGCAGAAGAGGGATCATAGAGTATTTCCAGTTTGCCCTCAATCTAAAAGGATATTTAGTGCATTAGGGAGGATCTCATAAGAAATGCTTTCTTAAAGGCAGATTCTGCAGTTTGGGAGATTTCCAAGGTATGTAATCCCTTTAGCAGAAACATCAATTTATCTCAGCATGCTGTAAAAACCATAATAGCAAACAAAACTACAAATCCAGAGATCAGTTTCTGCCTGATATTCAGCCTTAAGTGTTTTTTGAGACCTGCAGACACTGACATTCTTTGGTTGCTTCTAAAAATTATTTAGCTTACTTTCATGGTAAATCTTTGAAATTGCATGTGACTCTCCGGCTGGGCTGCTCAAACTGCTTATATTATGGCTGCATATTTGCAAAGCTTTCATTCCAGCTTGCCCAGCTTTGTAGATCTGCCATTCCTTAATCTTGCCTGTATTTTATTTAATTTTATTTTTTTTTACTTCTTAAGAGGAAAAAAGGTTTTAAGGTAAACTAAAGGGAGAAACTTTGTATTGAAGTTTGTAGAGGTTCTCAAAGAACTTAATCTGCCTGAAGATATTTTCTAGATGAATCAGTCAGAATTTGGAGGCCTTTTTTGAAGAAGAGTTATCACAAAATGCCCTGAAAACCTTTCTACTTGCAAAAACCAAGATGCTCCTACTACTCCTGAACTATCAAAAAAACTAAACTAAGGCATATTTCAACTCCAATTGAGCTACTGACCCTAAAAGAGACTCTGTAGACTTTAGGGGGGTTTTTGGGTTTAGAACAGGAGTCATGTAGGAGTTTTACTAGAAAACCTTCACACTGGTCAGATCCAAAATACTTATTGCACATAGACCTAGGTCAAAATAACTGTTGTTAGTTGTCTGGGGTTTTTTGCTCTTTTCTTTTTTTTTCTTTTTAATAAGGAAAACTAAAATGTTTTGAAATAGTTATTCCTATTAGATGCTTAAAATCTGCAAGTTTACACAAAAGAAAGATTACATGTGTGAAATTAGAAAATTATGCAGACATTATAAGAGGTGAGAAAATCCTTTTTATTTAACACCATATTCTGTTTATGAAGAGTCAGAACCCTCCAACAGCCTCATCTCAAGGGGTTTCTCCCCCTAGGTCTGGATTCTGTACAGCAAACTCCCTTCATTTCAATAGGACCCAACTGGAGCCAGTTTACAGCAGGGTTTTCCAGTGGATTAGTATTCAGCTGCACTGTCCTGGACTCCCTCTTTCAACTAGACATTTTTCACAAATCCTTGATCTTTCTAGTCCTTGGGAGAGCTGATGTCCTTAGATACATCTTGAGATTTTCAGTGGAATTTAATGTGCTTGCTGAAAATGCTCATAATACAGAGCATAAGTGCCAAGTCACTACAACAATGGCTGGTGTAGCATTGCAGGGAGATTTATTGCTTGCCATCTGAAATGTGAATGTGTGCCTCCACACAACCTCTGAGGGACCAGGCTGCTCTTACACAATTACAGTGCCATCCTATACACCTCAGAGTCAAACCTCCTGTAGATCAACAACTCTTACTATAAAATGCCAGTAACCTAATAACAGCACATTAGGCAGTTCATGAAACTTCTCTCACTCTTTAAATACATCTTCCAAAAGGAAGAGGGTCCTAAAACATACTCTATAACTTGTCCATTTCAAGCTACGCGTGGATGTCATTCCAGGACCCAAGACTCTCACAGAGAAAGCTACTGCAGCAATCTATGGACTGAAAGGAAGACAACTGGTTTTTCTTACCTTTCCATATAAAAGACTTCAGTGTGCATCACAGAAGCTTTTCAATTTTATTATAAAACCTCATTACTTCTTTTTATTGCAGACTTAGTGGAGCCTACTTGTAGAAATTAATCATATGATTAACTATGAGATGGTCTTTTAATACTGTATAAACCATATATTGCTAAATGTCCTTCTTGACCCTTTATTTGCAACTTGGGTATTCTCATAGGGCAGAAAATAAGAGACAAATCAATGCAATAAGATATTTCATCCAGGGCTTCCTGCCCTACCTTAAACTCACATTATTTTAAATCTTATTATGCAGGGAAGGTATGGGATCAAATTCACAGCTGTCAGAAGCCATTAGAGTCAGTGGAACTCTACCTGCTTATTCTGCCAGGGAATCTGGCCAACGTCATATGTTTTATTCCTGATTACCTTAACACCTTAAACAGGGGAAGTTTTACAATACCATGAAGACAGAGCAAAGCATCTCCAAATTAAAGTCACTGCCCAACACAAGATGCACAAACTTTGAAAGCAATGAGTCCTCACAAGACCCTGCAGACAGAAGTTATCAAGAGCAGCAGTATTCAGAACAGACAAAATGGGAAAAAAACTCTGACCCTTATGTCTATAAGTTTCACAATTCCTGGAACTCCTATATCTATGTGTGAGCTGCACAGAAACAGCTCTTTTCATCTGCTTTGCCCTTGGAGTGGCAGAGCTGCTGTTGCCAGTGATGCAGGAAATCCAATCTGCAAATTCAAAACTGATTCAAGTGTCTCTCTTGAAGGAGTGGCATTGAGTGAGTCCATCCCCACCCACATTGCAGCAGCTATCCCAGGACCCTCCTTCAGTCCTGGTCATTATCCAGAGCTGGAGCATTTGTCAGCCTATTAAGTGAAGCAAATGTCAGAGATACCTGCAGCACCTGAGAGCTTTTTCACAGCTTGAAGTCACAGCACATGGGCCTTGCTGTGGAGGCTCTGGGGACTCTTTGGGAAAGGGATTTTGTCATGTATTTACCCTGGATCCTGGAGCCCAGGCAGTGGTGCTGCAGCCCTGCCTCCTCCTTCCCTGTGCTCCAGGCAGGCAGCTCTCACCTGAGCACCTGGGCATGTGGGAGCTGAAACTCCTTTTGAATTGGAGTAATGTTGTCAGCCAAGGTGAAACTCTCTCCACTAACCTCCAGAGCCTCTGAGGTTACTTTTTGCTACTTCAGAAATTCTACAAGGCTCTACTTGCTTTAATCAGCAGCTCTACCTAATGGCCAAAGCAGTCCTCTAACGGAAAGAAATGAAAGGCTTCTGAGATCTATTGAATATTTTTCATATTGAATATTTTCCATTGGGTCAGCACAAGGAATTTTAGGGGTTTAATGCTTAGGGTTTCAGTTTTCAATTGAAGACATTTCAAATAGAAATATTTCATGAAATACATGTAAATTTTATGCTAACATTAAAATAAATTATATCCAGCATAATCAATTGAGGATTTATACTGCATATTTCAAATATGATCTTTAAGGATATCTCAGTTTTCATATTTGTAGACTAGCCACACTAATCAAAGGTATGCAAGTGTCTATGAGGGCAGATAGGTGTGTGCTTAGACATTTGTGCCAATCTACCATGAATTTTCCCTGACAAAAAGTTAAAACACCCACGTTCTTTTGTAAACCTGATCTGGAGAGTGGAGCTCATCACTGCTCAGCACTGATTGTGCCTGAGAAAAGTGCTTATTAAAGTCCTTAAAATATTAAGTTGGCTATCTGCTGTTGATGTAATGTTGTCATAGAATCTGTTATGTGCAGATATTTAGGGGTTTCAAAACAGTATAGGAAAAGTCAGCAACATTATTTTTTTACTTTAGAACCAAGTAGAATGCAAACTGCTGACTTAAAATACTGCCTGCTAATCTTCAACCACTTGTACATTTCCATAGGACTGCAGGATTCAGCTGGGCTGAAATGCAGAATTTGTAGTGGGCTGGGTACTGCACAAAGAGCCAAGACATCCCTAGAGGGGTTCAGCACCTGGCAGGAACAACAATAATGTTCAGCATGTGGGTGATGGGGAAAAGAGAATCAGCCTCAGGAGTGGATTCTCATCTTTCCACGAGCACAAAACAGGAATATCTCTTCTGAAATCAAGCAAGGTTGATCACAGAGAGAGGAAAATCAGATTTTGATGTATCTAAATATAAACCAATGTTTTTGGTTTATATTTTGATTACTTTTAGAAAAACCTAGCTACCTTTACTTTTAACCCAGTGGAGACTGGATCCAAATCTGCTGCTCACCATAATGTGCATACAGAGCAGTGAAAGCTGATGCAAGTGAATCTGCTTAGTCCTGGCAATCTTCTCTAGTTTATTTGAGTACATTGCAAGACAGTCCAATATTATACACTTTGAGACAAACTTGTCTTTTCAGCTATTTCTACAGTGAATGAAGTGTGTGCCTTCTACTGCAGTTCTACCCAAATCCATCTATCATTTTATTGACCCGCCGAGGAAAAAAATGTCCCTTTTTCCAGCTCACAGATATGAGTTCTTCATGACCACAGAGCAGAGACATTGCTGAAGATATTTAGAAAGCTGTAGATGCTTTCTCTTTGTGTAAATACATGATGCAAAAGAAAATAAAAAAGGGACAAGTGTCCTCACAGGAACTGTGTCCTGCAGAAAACAGGGAGTTGGTTAAGGATAAAATCCTTACTATAAATTAAAGAACCCAAAAACATAGGAGGAACCCAGCACTGACAGAGAGCCCAGTACTGGAGCTGAGCAGCACACAGGATTTGCCAGTGCTTTGCTCCAGAGCAGCTGACCCTGGTTTATCCTTGGCACGAGGCACCATGTGAAGACCTGCCCCACTCCATTTGCATGGCTTCTCCACAGCCACGGATCCCCCAAGCTCAGATTCACCACACCTCTTTCTTAGATGCTTCTTCTTCACCCTAAGTCAGCTCAGACCTGCCTGGGGAAGGCTCTGTGGGCAGGGATTCTCCAGGACAATGTGGGATTTTCTCCTCTGTGGGTGGGAGAGGTAGAAGTGCCGTAATCCCGCTGTGGCAAGCAGCCCTCAATGCACCTGCAGCTCTTGGAGCTCTGCTGGGCAGGAGTGAGTGACTGGGGGCAGTTGGTGAGATTCAGGAGATTTACACCTTTTACTAACCCAAGCCACCTCCTTTACTAGTGCAGTGTAAGGGATATCAGTTGGCCACAGAAGACAAAACACACCTTTAACATAGGCCAGCAGGCAAGAGCTGACATGATGTTGTGCTTTGTTAGCAGCACAGGTGTTTCAGTTCTGCTCTTGCTCCTTGGTACAAATTCTGCATAACTCAGCTACTGAAACATTCTTAAGTTTCCAATGCCATGAATTCTTTTAGTGTCTTCCAAGCCTGGTGATGTATGTTCAGTTTCTTACCTATAAACCTGTTTGATGGATGGGTAAGAGCACACGACAGAAAACACAGAATACAGAGCTTTGATGTTCCCAGCATTAAACCTGTACCTGTGCTTTACCGGTCACAAAATCCCTAGCCCAAAATGATACATCAGCATTTTTCATAGAATGCTGCTGAAGGGAGACAGGGTATTAGTTTGAGTAATCTGTACAATTTGTCACAATTTTTTGTGTGACCGTGGTCACTCCATTTCATTTTCCCATCCACCTTTCCAGACAGGCAGTAAGGAAAAATAGGATATCAATACTTTTCAGAGCTGGATATTCATGCTTGCAGGATATTCAAATATTATTGGAATGGGACAGTTTTATCCCTTAGAAAGATGAGTATCTCATCAAGAAAAAACTAGATATTCACATTGTCTTTACTGATTTTGTTCCTCAGATGAATGCAAGTTTCCTTATACAGTCCTGAAAGCCCAGTTTCTCCTATGGCATGAAAACACTGTTTATCCCTTTAAAGCAGTGATCTCTTGGCAGCAATCCTTAAATTCTAATTAAAGACCTTTTACACCTTTTGTTTGATCTCTTCCCCCTTTTTATTCCCAGTAGCTGTCTTTGAGATTTTTCCTAGCAGCATCTCTCATTTCTGACAGAGATAGCACATGGCTGGCTGAGAAATCCATCTCCACCCAGCAGTTCCTTGTACAGTGGGGAAACTCGAGCTGTCTTCTTACTACTGACAGAGAAACCTCACTTCTGGGTTATGTCCCTATCACTGCCTTTGCTATATTTGTAGTTGAAAGAAAGGTACAATTTGGAACTTAAAAATCAATGGTAATTTTTTGGTCTTTGTACAAATTATCTTTAAGTGACTCAATTTCGTCTGATATCATACTGATTGAAAATCCATTTTTACCAGCAAAAGTATTTTTAGGCATCTCACAAACTCATCCTTAAAGACCCAGATCCCAAGTGTTTTACAGGAGAGGAGCATTTGTCTCCATATACATTAAGATTCAGAGCTTAAAAATTCAGAAAAAAATCAGAAATGATGTGTTGATGGAAATGTTAAATAAGCTCTGGATGACTGGAGATCTATCCTGTTGTAGATTTGTGAAAATAGGAAAAAATAGGCACAAATGGGATTGTTTCAAAATCTTTCTCATGACAGATAGTGCACAGTGCAACACCATAAATACCCTGTGTACTTTCACTGAGAGGAGCAATGACAACATCACACATCTTTGAGGATATGAAGTGTGGAGCTGGCTGGCACACACACCTCTCCTCCCCTGCTGCACCAGTCTTTACAATTGCACAAGAAATTAGGGAGCTGAACATATAAACCCACCAACTCAGACTCTGCCCTTCTTTCCTTTTCCTTTAGCCTGAGTCAATCAGGAATCAAACGCTTTGAACTCTTCGATTCTCAGCCAGCATTATGCTCACGTGTCTTGACAGCAGCACTCAATGCCATCCATACTTTCTAAATGTACGTATTTGGGACCCTGCTTCAAGATAATTTCCTGCATCCTCTGACCTTCATTAACACTTCTGCTTTGGCTCCACCCTCTCTGATTAACAAAACACCTCGCTTTTTTTTTCTGTCTTATTTACAAAGCACACTCTGTTATCCCTACATCTGCCCACTCTCATTGCCAAAGGTAAGGTCCTGCCTCCCTTCATCTCACCCCACCACCTTTTCTTTTTTAAGGAGCACTTTCATCCTCTCCTGTGCTGTCCTCTTAGTCTAGCTGAGCTTTCCAGAAACCCCAGGAAAACTACAGAGGGATTTTCCACCTAAAAATCAATTAAAAAGCCCTATTTTGTATGATGCCAGCCAGGCCCTTGATAAAATGAGTCCAGGCCTGTGCTGAGCTACTGCCTGATGTTCTGGCCCAAGGCCCCCCAGCCTCCTGCCTGCACCCTGCCTGGACACAGCACCAAGCACAGGGATCAGCAGCCATCCGTCTTATGATAAGACAGTTAAAAGTGGTCTAAATTAGCCCCAGACATGCCATTGATTTGGTGATGCTATATGATCTGTGTGGCACTGGAACATATATCTATCTCCAGATGACTTCAGGATATTTTTGCCCATTCCAGGATTCCTCACTCCTCCAAATCTTTTTCCTCTAACTTACAGAATACAGGTCAGTTCAATCCTTCTTTATAAGTCATTCTTCCAAAACCTTAAATCATGCATTTGTTTGCCTTCCACTGCACTTTTACAAGCTCAGTCAGCAATGTCCTTCCTATAATACATTGCAGAATTGCAGATACTCCAAATGGAACCTGACTAGCCATTTTCAAAGTGGCAGAGTAACTGTAGTAGTAACAACACACATTTGCTTGCATTTGTACTTCTGCCAAAGTTTTGCCTTCAAGACTGCATTTGAATCTCTGGTTTCCCAGGGCTAGAAAGGAGCTGATGCATCTCTGAATGCAAAAGCAAATGGCCTAAGCCATAATGGTAGGGATTCCTTCCCAAATATATTACTCCAAAGATGGCAAAACTCTTTTCAGAGTAATTCCCATGTCTAATCCCTTACAAGTAAACTTAACATACTGAATGTATCCACAGCAGTGATTTCAGGTGTTGTAAGAAGCATCAATATTAAATCAGTAGCATTCATACCCAGTTAATCAAATGAATCCAGAGCCAAAACCTCAGAGTGACTCTAAGGGCCTCCACCCTCTTTGATTTCCTATTCTTTGGATGAGATGCACACTAAAATCTCTTTAGTAAAAATCCCTTAGAGAACTTTGCAACAACCCTTCAGTACAACACTCTGGCTCCAATCCATCAGCTATAATTATATTTCATTATCAATAGCCTCTCCTTCACAGTCTCACTCTCCCATTCTGTAATACAGTCTGATACCCAGTGCCTGGGGGCTGCTGCATTGTACCTTGCAGAGGGCATCATTTCAATAACGAGGATATTAATCCTAATTTAAACTTTGCTTAAATTGATGGTTTAGGGTAACACACACCACATAGAACCACTGCTAATGATCATCACCTCTTTCCCAGGATTATCTCTCTGTGGATGGGTTAACTGTTTAGCTCTGTCAGAGATTACTGACTCCCCATAACTCCCAAACTTTATTCAAGTAGGGGCTCTTCACAGTCTGTGTGTTTACCTGTTGAGATGGCACAATGCCTGGCTGCTCACAACTTGGTCAGACACTTCCCCTAAGACATGAGTTTCCAGGGAATATGAGAGCTTAGACAGGAGGCCTAGACCACATTTAAGTGCCGTCACTTTTACAGGAAATCCTTTCCACTGTGACAGCTCTGCCACACTGGTGTCACATCCCTCTTTACACTTCATCACGCCTGTTCACACTTTGGTGCATTGATGAATCAATTAAAGCATTTTCTTGGCTTTTTCTCTCTCCCTTCTACATCAATATGGGACAGTTGGCTCACAGCATGACAAACTTTCACATCTAGATTTTCTAACTTTTCCTGGAAGCTAAGGGGAATACACATTCCACATGTAAATTACCCAGTATAGCAGGACCACAGTGGGGTGTTTCTCTGGCTCTACTCTGTTTTCTTGCAAATTTTACAAAATGGTGGCTCTGATCTCCCAGAACTGGTACACTGAAAAGGAGTGTCTGGTTTACTTTTTATGAGCATGGGTTTTGCAACAGCTACTACTATTCAAAGCTATTATATTTGGATTGTGTGCTAAAAATACAGTATTCCAGGTGTCTGTTCCAAAATTTGGAAATCTTAATGAATGCACATTAAACTCTGAACCTAATTTGGGTTTCTGATAGAATTGACTTGAATTTCAGAATGAAACATGCCAAGAAATACCAATACAATTACAGGTACTATGTCTACTGGGCAGCTTGGGAAATAGCTTCTACCCAGATGCTGGAGCATGGTTTGAACCATGTTTGTGTTATTGAAGTTACCATGCACATACCAGTGTAAAACATGCACAGCTTTTTAATATCAGGACAATAGGATGCCCAGTTTCCATAATTACCAAGATGCATTGGCATATCTCCATGAAAATCAGACTTTAAAAAAATCATATTTTAAAGGTTTTCAAAACTGCTTAAAGAGGGTAAGCCCAGAGAACTCTCTGTCCAGCTGAAAGCTTGGCCATTTTTGAAACTGTGGGGTGGAATCTCCCCCAAAGGGCAATGAGTAAGACTCAGATCTGCTGCTCTGTTTCTGGATGGTCTCACTGTCATTGCAGAACCAGCTCTAGAACTGGCAGGACACAAACAGGCTCCTCACCTGTTCTTACAGATTAAACCTACATGAATACACACACACTCTTGTGCCTTTATATACGTACACACAAATCAGAGAAACAGTGTGTGAAAACAGAGATATTTTGCACAGCAATACTGAAGGAAATAGATGTCCTTCACACAAGTTTGGTATCATGGGTGTCCACCCCAAATTATACAAACCTTAGATTTACTGGTGCTCACTCCAAGCTCACAAAAACTGCACTGCAGAGATCATGACAGTACCTTTATAAAAGTATGCAAAGTAACCCACTAATTATTGTTTGACTGTGAAATCATTTACTAGGTAAGGAGCAAACTAAAATAAGCTGTCTGAAGACAGCTACATTATCCTTTGAATAAAAGGATTTTTAAGCTATACTTCTGTCTGTTTGTGAAGCATAGGCCCTTCATAAGAATAAAGTGTTTAATACTTCAGTTTTTCTAATGAAAGTTGACTCTACTATCTACTAGTAAGTTTTCTGAGAAGTATTTCCTTGATGGGTCCAACCCATTACATGCAGCTTTGCAATGTGGATTTAAAGATACAGATTTTATCCTAAGCATGAATAAAACTGTTACCATGAAAATCCTTCTTAACCTGTTGCAGCTGCAAAGAGGCATTCCAAGCCTTTCCCACAACACTTTTTCAAGAAGACAAGGTGAAAGAAATCTGTGTTAAAGCTTGTGTAACCTCTAATTCATGAAATTAGGTATTTCCCAATTAGAAAAGAAAGCACTTCCAGGAAAAGTGACACGCGAGTGGTTACTTTCTGTTTAAAGAGTTTTTTGATTAAAAGATATTGAAGCAGATAACACAGGAAAATTAGTTTTTGCTGTGATGGTCAGGTTAAGGTTTATGCTGTTGCTAGGATATCCTGCCCTATCACAGCCAATCTTGAGGGTGAAAATTGGTGCCTTAATTTCCCAGTGGTCCATGCTGCTTCTGACTTAGGCCTCAGTCTGGTTAATCATGCTGTCATTCTCACTGCAGATTGCCTTTTGACATCTTCATCTGCAAAAAGATTCTGTAGTCAAGGCTGACCATGGTGAGTCAATTCAGCATTTCACTGGTGGTCAAGACTGAACTAGTGGTCAAGTTTCTTGTGGAAAGAAGAGATTCACAAAAGGATGAGGAACACAGTAATTGAAGTTATTTTGCTTGGCAGAGCCAGGCACAGACCATGCTTGAGCAAAATTTAATTGAAGCAGTGATCACATTGGGTCCTGGTACTGCAGGGTCAGGAGCCACTGGCATTGTTCAGGAGACAGGAGACAGAGTCTGGCCCTGCCTGTGCTGGTTTAAATGAAAAATACAAAATTGTTTCTGGTTTACACTTGAGAACAGAAGCGAGCTCTTTGCTTGGTATTTCCTTGTCTCAAATGACAGATCCTGTTGAAGATGTGTTTAAACAGCTTAGACAGCTTTCTTCTCTAAAAGTTACTTTCTCAGACTTTGCTGTGATTTCCAGTACACTGTTCATAATGCATGACCCATTGGTGCAGTGGATCATCTGTATTAACTCCTTCCCAAAGCTGCAATTCCCTCCCTCAGCCACCTACACCTCTGCCCCTCTCAGGGAGCTCCGTGGTGCTGTGAGATGTGAGATGTGCCCAGCAGAGCAGCCCTGCAAAGACGTGCCTGCTGTCAGTGCTGCTCAAAAGCCTTCCTGAGGATGAGTGACAGGTGTCTTTGCCTGGAGAGAAACATAAAAAACCCTGCAAGGTTCAAACAAGGTGACTTCTAGCAGGCTGAAAAGCAGGCATCTGTTGGAGAAATAAAACTGACCTGTACATTATAGAAGGTAAGAAATTAATTCATTTAGAAAATCAGAACAGAGACTGTAAATTACACAAAATTATGTTCAAACTCCATATTTGTTTGTTTGTTTGATTTTTTTTTCTAAACATATTATTGCTTTCACTGCCATGTAAGTTTAATGTGTCCACAAATTACATTAGATCCCCATTTCCACCAGAGAATACAAGCAGATGTCAAAATTGTACCAGTGGAGAAATGCAACAAAACACTGTGCTGTTTTGCTATAGGTAGGAATGAACAGGAAGCATTTTAGTATTTTGAATAATTTATTGATGCTTTTGAAAAGCAGATGTGCTCTCATTAACACTGTCTCTCTGCCCTCACCAGCAAGATTTCTTCTGGTGCCAGTATTCTACTATTTTTTCCCACAATTATAAAAGCAGGCCACTTACTACAGAAAACTACAAAGAAACAGTACAGGCAGCCTTGCAGAAGATTTCTCAGCAAGTGCTATTATTTTATTAGACAAGAGCAGAAAGATCATCTGATGCTCTTAGCACCTTCCTTGATACCTGGCAGGTATCCTAGCTGTGAAGATATCAATTACTGGTGGGGGAAAAAAAATTCCTTATTTGTAGTTAATCCAATGAGCCAAAGTCTGCCACTCTTGCTTACAGTCCTAATAGCTTCAGTAAAGGCATCCAAAATTTAAACTCTCTTTCTTTAAGAAGGAGGAAATAACCCTCAACATAACCAATAGAAGAACTTGAATTTTCTAGAAGACAGCATAGCCCAAATGAATCTGACCAATGTAGGAGCTAAAGGGAAGTACAGAGCTACAGGACTCTAGAACAGGAAAGTGAGCAAGAGGTTTATTGGAAGTGTGGCTAATGAAATAATTCAAATTATTTGGAATATATAATGCAAACACACAGAATGAAACCCAAATCTCAGTATAAAGATCCTGCTTTGCAAATACACAAAATGGCAAATAAAAGCATGCATTATTAACAAAGTATGGGGATCTGCGTGGTCAAAGAGTTTCCAGAAAGGATTTCCAGTTAATATCATTAGAATTCCTCTGCTCATTCACATCATCTCACTAATAAAGGCACTGCTCCTGTTTAAAGAGAGTATTATCCCTCATATGTAATATTCACACCCAGCACATGTGCAGCAGTGGCATACATGTACTAAACTCTGAAACCAAGTGATAAATTGCATTTCTCCAGCACCTCTGATCACCTCACCTGCACTTTGCCCACTAATCCATCTTTGCCAGGACTACCTCTAACCTTCCAAACCTATCAGTTGCTTGCAGACAACCATCATTTTTTTCAGATAATAACCTGCTAAAAAAAATGTTTTCTTCCTTCCTACAAATGAGGAATTTGCCCCCAAAATGCATTGGTCTGAGGTTCAGGGCTTTCTTGGAGCACTGACAAGTTTAAAGTCCAATATCTCAGAACACTTGAAGGTTAGAGCTGAGTACTTTATATAAATGGGGAAGAGGCACAAATTCACTCCCCTAATTGTTCAGTATAGGCTTGACTTGATGTAAAAGTTTTCATTTTAGTCGTGGTTGATCATGAGATGTCAGTTTTTCAACTTGCAGTGCTGTGAGGCACAGAAAGGCTCTCAGCTCATGTTTAAATGCTCTAAAGTTAATTATTCAGGTTCTCTGCCTTGAAAGGCCTGTAAAATTAAGTTCAGAACACTGAAGAAGGTTGATACAAAGGAAGTGAAGGGCATACACACAGAATCCTTAAAAATTGCAAAGTACATCTATTGCTATGTGGCCCTGTGCTTTACCAATCTGAGTTTATTCTCATCAAATCAACTCCAAGTACAACTGAAGTCTGTCACAAGCTGGGATTTAATTTTTTTTCTTCTGTGGCCTAAACAAAATACCAGGACACATTGCCAGCATTTCCATTAAGTGGGAGCATGTACAGAGAAGTACTGAAATCAAGGTCTGTGCTCTGCCTCAGTGGAAGGCAGGCATTTCTCACTGGGAACTTGAGCTAAGCAGCACATCCCTCCACTGCACACAGAAACATTCCACCAAAACACCAATGAAACCATTCCCTCCCTCCCAGCTCTGTGCAATGCACTGTGATGGGGGGGTATAAGACACTGTAAAACATCAAACTGCCTTTGTGTACCCCAAAGCTCTCACACACACTCCTGAGGAAAGCTCTGTCTCCTTGATCTATGACTGGTGAGTGAGCAGGACCCAGCGAGTTGTGAGAGCTGGAGAGAAGCAGCCCTGCACATGCAGAGCTTCTGGCAGGTCCTTAGACCACTGGGACAGCAGTACAAGGGATGATGCAATTAAAACTATTTATTTAAAGACTGAAACAAAAATTAACATTAGGTGCCAGAATCAAGTTTTCTCATGGCAGTATTTCAGGTCATACACAGCCAGCATATTTTACCTGTACCTATTTCTACAGAACCCTAACGTGAGAGTTACACACAGATCAATACCCACTGGGACAATTCTATGCAGTTATTTGGTTTTGCATAGAGCTAATTAAAACGAATGTAAATCTCAGAAGAATGTAAATCTCAGAAGAATGTGAAGGTCTTGGTTGAAATGGTCCCCTTCAAAAGTCCTAAAGGTAGACCTAAATTCTACAGGCCTCAGTCTCGTAGATTTTAGTGAGAGCTATGTTTTCATAGGGCATACATTTCCACAAGATACTGCAACCAGACCTTATTTTATTTATCATGTAGAAGTGAGCAGTTAACAGAGCTGGGATTCACACCTTGGGATCAAAGAAGCATAGCATTTGAAACCTGATGCTTATAACATTAAAATATCTGCTCTGGAACGTGCTCTGTATGTTTTCCCTCTCTCCTCTCACGAGTTATATTCTGTAATAAAACCTTTATGTTCTCAAGCTTTCTGAATATCATAAATTCACCTGAAAACTCAGCTTTAAAAGAAAAAAGCTAATACAACGAACTCTGGATGACATTGATTGACTTTTAACAGCCTTTCCTGGGCTTCCACGTGGTAGCAACATTAGGCTTAGTCATAGGGACCAAGATATGTTTAGATTCTAAAAAAATGAGTAGGTACTTGTGGACAGAACTTAAGCCAAATAGAAGGAAGGGATAAGAAATCAGTGACAAATAAACAATTTATTTGCTAATTGTTTAAATAGGAGTTGCTTGTCATTACCTAAGTTTTAATGGTTTACTAAAGGAAACAAAAATTCTTAGCTAACACTTTGCTTTATTAGAAGTGAAGAGGGTTGTGAATGCACTGTACCATTATCTGTGCCTCCCTTCACATGTTGTGATTATGTGTTCAGTAAATAGCACCCAGACTAAAAAGACCTTGTTGTGAAATCAAGCAACATTAACTCATTAAGTCAATAATTCATGGATTCTTTTATCTAAAGTGGCAACATCACACCATCAATTCACAAAACAGCCACTTCTCCGAAGTGTATGTGATGATAATAATGGATTTTCTAACAATACACTCCCAGAGCAAGGTCACTGCGCACAGATGCGCTGGACGCCAGGATCTGACCTAGGTCAGCAAAACAAGCTTTATTATTGAACCTAATTATGAACTATCAAGATAATGGCCTAGACTAAACTGTTTCCTTAGGGATTATTTAGAAACTAGTCAGCCATTTTAGGTTCAAATCTACTGTACAGCACCACCTTCCAGCAGAGAGCAAATGCTGGGTACTGTATATACACAGACAAACTGCACACCCATTTCTGAATATCCCCAGAGTTGCCCAAGACAACTCAGATGTGCAAAGCATGTATTCAAATCAAACTGAACTCAGTTTTTGATGGGGGCAATCTAGTCAAGAAAAATCACAAAGAAAAAGCATGTGTGCAAACCTTCATGGACATCCCCAAAGGGGCAACAATCCAAATTTTGCATTTGGTTTTGCTTAGGTCTGGAATTAAAAGCCTTTCAATACATTCTGATAATAATGCAATACTAATAGGCAAAGAGAAACAAAGCAAAAAACAGTTCGGAATATCATTTGCTGTTTTCACACCAAACACAGTAAAACTCATGATCTTTATAATCTATTTCAAATATTAAACATATTCCATAAGAGAGCTCGTGGAGGAGAAGTATTTCATGTGCCTTGCATTTCCCATAGCTTAAAACAACACATGGGATCAATGCTGCCTTGTGCCATTTTTGCTCAGCTGAGGGTCTTTTTACTTCTTTCCTCCTCCCCACCCCCCCCAGAAAGATAAAACATTTCAGCTGAGTTCACCTCTCCAGCCAGAAAAGTCATTAAAATGTTTCCTCCCCTTGTGTGCCTCACACTGTAAATCTCCCAGGTATATAGAACTGACTCATTATTATTTTATATTTCAGCCCATGTAATTATATCCAAGTTTCAGAAAGGAATAGTTCCTTGAGATCAGAGATCTTCTTGTGTTAGAAGTAAAGCCAACCTCTGAGTACTCCTAGCAGGGGAAGATTGATTCCCTGTATGATTCCCTCAATTATTTAAAATTAGCTTGTTTTTATTTAAGGTTTTGATTCATATGATAAGAAGAGACCTAGTTTAGAGATGTTTGTTTTTCTAAGATCAGAGTTATGTTGCTGTGATAAACTTCTCACCTTTTCAGCTTCCAGTCCCAGTGAACCAGTCAACCTGTATGAATTAACATGATGTGATTGACCCTGTACCTTGCCTGTGGGTTCGTAATGAG
The DNA here is from genome assembly GCA_013400955.1 of Drymodes brunneopygia. Lineage (NCBI taxonomy): Eukaryota > Metazoa > Chordata > Aves > Passeriformes > Petroicidae > Drymodes > Drymodes brunneopygia. Next base: position 523,427 of record VZTZ01051050.1, read on the forward strand.
ATCCAGCCCATGGGAAAACGTGTAGGGAGAAGGGAGGGGGCAACTCAGCCTGAAACCTTTCCTTTAACTGGTTGGCCTGTGAACCCATGTGAACTGGATCTCCCATAGAAGTCATGGTTTGAAAGTAACCCTTTCAAATCACACTTGGAAGGGTTTGCATAGCCCTAGTGCCAATACACTGGGGCAATTTGCAGAAAATTTCATATTCCTTCACTCCACGCTGACAAAGACTGAAGGTTCACAAGCTCTAGGCCAAAAGAAGCCATAAGGGAAAAGCAGCTTTTCACAAAAATCAAGATAAAAGAATGGCTTTGTCATACATTGATGGAGAGAGTCTTTAGGAATAAATGTAACATGGAAGAAGGGGAGAAAATACCTTCTTTTGCAGGGGCACTGCTGAAAAAGCATTTTTTTTAAGAAATAGACTTTTCTCCATTTCATATTCTGAATTAGCCAGGCTATGTTTATTCTGTATTACACAGAGTTCTATAGCAGGGCTTTTGATTTTTTGTATAATAATTTAATACAGTCTGGAGGAATTTGAGAGTTGGGTTAGCATTAGCTGCTTAGGGGAACGTTCCTAACCATGTGAGTTAAAGGCTTTTCAAAAGTCTCTTTTAAAGATTTGTGTAATAATTTATATTCTTTTTCTATTAATATGACAAGAAGAAAGAGCAGAAACTTCCCAATTAGAATTAGAGGCACTGGTAGCAGCATTCTCACATGAAGTGCAGGTAAGACAGCAGAACTGGGTACCAGGTGTGTTATGTACCAACTGAGGTTCAGAAAAAATATCAAGCATTCCTTCCAAGTCCTAAAGGAACCCAAGTCATTGTTTTACAAGAAATTCAGAAGGATAAACAAATATCAATTAAAAAAAAATTAAAAATTCACAGGAAACTGGTGCAAAAAAACCCCCAACTCCAAAGCTCCTGAAATGCTGAGGAAGAAGTTGGAAACACCAGCCAAATGCTCAACAACTACAAACATGAAAAAGCAGAGGAAAAAAGTATGGCTGCACAGGGCTATTGTATTGTAAAGAAACATGATGAAGTCAGTTCTTTGAAAATACCTAATTTTTAAATAAATATTTTGAATAAAATACCTAAATCTCAAAAAAACCCACCCTAAATGTGAGGACCGATTGCTCCTCATTTGAAATAAATGCAACTCCACCATCTTCCAACAGAAAAGTTCTGGCTCTCAATTTAAAACCATCTGCCAGTGAAAGCAAATATTTGTGTTGTAATAGCTCAATAAATAGAAGAACCAGTCCTGTTGTGGTAGAGTCCTATTTATTCCTTCACAATAGCAGCTCAGATAGCTTTCAATGAGAGCTTGATCAATAAATGTGGGACTGAAGTCTGTCTAGGCCTCCAACCTATGACATTATTTTTGTACATGCTGTACTTCTACAATTCTCATGGATTTCATGATAACATGGAGCTACCAGATAATGTCCACATAGATATCAAAATACAGTTTTGGACATTTAGTGGTAAGTAAATGAAATTTGAAAGAGAAGTTTTTCTGCAATTCAACTTCCTGGAGCAATCCTGCTAACTTTCCCACCCCTCACCCTCTTGCTTTTGTCCCTTTGCTCCTCACCTTGCCATAGCT